>NQII01002196.1:128560-161101 GCA_002778355.1 Clitarchus hookeri | reverse complement strand
AACTGATTGAATAAGACGTAATATCTATTATCACTGGGTTCAAATAAAATCTGTTTGAAACAAATTTTTTGTCCGAGTGTAACTGACGAACGTATATTATTACGTCAGCCAGACCAATTATTTGGTGTGACCGGGGCAACTAGGTTATATTTTGATGTGGATATTAAAGCTTGCGTGTTTGTAATGCGTGATCAATGGGTTCTAATCATTTCACCGGGTGGGGACTAGAGCTTAATTTGCAGCAGTGGACGAAAAATATATTATCAAAAACAAAAATAAAAACAAACTATGTCTTCTAGTTGAAGCTTTGTGACGAAAACAAAAACAAAAAAAACAGCCAAGGGCAAAATAACTTCCGTTACCCTAAAAGTAGTTCCTGCAGCAGTCTGAATGCTTTAGTTGGGAATAAACATAGCTGACGTTAATTGTATTAGTAATATATAGCTAACAAAATTAATATAAGTTAATTAAAAAAATATATAAAACTTGTCGGTCAAGTAATTGTTGTAGTCGGAGTCGCTATGTTTTAGCCGACCCTGACTTCGACTCCACCCAAAATTGCTCAAACTCCGACTTCGACCCCGACTTCACAGCCCTGCTCCCAACACCACCACGACACACAATACATACATACACAGACACGACATACATACACAGACACGACATACATACACAGGCACGACATACATACACAGGCACGACATGGTACGGTGGTTCCTCTGATGTGGGCAAATCCATTCTCTGATTGGCTGAGCGAGGTTCCGGGATGGGTTCCTGTGTCTTGATTGGCTACAGGCTGCGTGAGACTCCGTGTTGTTCGGGCTGCCGTGTAGGTTACAAGGCGCCGATTGGCGGACTGCGTCCCGCGCATGTCGCCTCCCAGTGACGACGTTCTGCTGGAGTGTGCGGCTAGAGATCGCGGTGTGATTGGCTGTCTCACCTCCGTGCACTCTGTGGTTGCGTAGTTCACTCGCAGCGGTCCAGGCGGCGCGCGATTCAACGGCATCACCAACATGCCTCCTTTAGCCCATGTGATTCGGCCTCTCTAAACCTATGTTAATTTATTCATACTTATTTCGAATACGTCACCGAAACATGCTGTAATTTTCATCGGTGTTCACTCCACACACACACGTTCGTACAAAAATCTGTTGAGATAATAAACAGCATTTTCGCTGTAGTTTAAAACACTGTTTTACAGAAGAATAAATATCGTAAATAGTGGGCTACTTACAGCGATGTTTGCTGTCTTTGCCACTTTTCAACGCCCACGTTTGTGTTTCAGTATTGAAGTTTATAAATGGGTAACAAAATATCGACTTCCGTTTCTTTCCTGAAAAAATTGTAATTTTAAATATTCTTTAATTTTTTTTTTAATTTTAAGGCATCTGCTTACAATAAAGATTTTATGGAAACTCAGAGGACTTCTTAAGTACGGCATTGATCAAAAAAATTTCTAATGTGCAGCACTTGAAACCATAAATTATTAAAACTTGTCTGGATGGGTTAAGGACCTTGAATCGGCATTTCTCTGGACTGAGGGATCAAAACTTCCAAGGCGAAACTGAATTACTGTGTAATCCACAGGAATCAAAACTGTGACCTCACGAACGCGATTCGCAATTGAGTCACATTGTCAAGCACGCAGGAAGAAAATTTAAAAGCTACATCAAAGGCTGATTATCATTTTGCAGTGCCTCATTGGCCCTCCCAAACTTGTTTAAGGTGGTAGAACTGACGCAAGTTTCGCATCAACTCATTTTCATCCGTGTTTCGTGTTTCGATTTGAAATGTTTGCTTTGACAATCTGCAAAGAGTAGCTTGAATTTCTTGAAACTTTTTCAGCACAATGCTGTATTTTCAGCAACTATTATAAGGCAGATATAATTCATCACAGCAAAATAATTCAACCAGTATCAAACCCCGTGTTGTTTGAAATTACTTAAAGTTTACAGTGAGCAGTTGATAGGTACAGGCAGAGCACTTCTGGAAGCCCTGCTTAAGATCTACTTGTAGGCACATTGTGTATTCTTCCACCACGTTAAACTAACATTGCCATGGATGGGTTTATCACTTTTTTTTCAAGCGTCGGTCAAGTCAAACTGTGAAATTATCAGTAAAGTAAATATTTTAACATTAAAATATAAGCGTACATAACAACTATTAATGCATTTCTGTAACCAGCAGAATATACTGGTTTGGATCTGTATTTTCTCATATGAGACTGAAAAAAAAAAAAAATTAGTTAAAGTTTACTATGGTTACAGATGCAACAGAAACAATATTGGAGAAATATTGTTCATTAAAAAAAATCTTTTGCGATATGCTCTTTGCCCTGACAGTCTTAGTTTTCAAATATTTGATTTGAAAAGTAATCTACATCGAAATAAACATACATCCAAGATAAAAGGGATACTGCCCACTTAAGTATTAATTATTTTAAAATATTAATTGTTTAGTTTTTACATTTTTTTTTTGCTTTAAATAATTAAAAGCAAAATAAATAATTTCAGTGTTCACAAATGTTTACCCAACTCTTGTGNCTTCTTAAGTACGGCATTGATCAAAAAAATTTCTAATGTGCAGCACTTGAAACCATAAATTATTAAAACTTGTCTGAATGGGTTAAGGATCTTGAATCGGCATTTCTCTGGACTGAGGGATCAAACCTTCAAGGCGAAACTGAATTACTGTGTAATCCACCGGAATCAAAATTGTGACCTCACGAACGCGTTTCACAATTGAGTTACATGGTCAAACACGCAGGAAGAAAATTTAAAAGCTACATCAAAGGCTGATTATCATTTTGCAGTGCCTCATTGACCCTCCCAAACTGGTTTAAGGTAGAACTGATGCAAGTTTTGCATCAACTCATTTTCATCCGTGTTTCGTGTTTCGATTTGAAATGTTTGCTTTGACAATCTGCAAAGAGAAGCTCGAATTTCTTGAAACTTTTTCTGCACAATGCTGTATTTTCAGCAACTATTATAAGGCAGATATAATTAATCACAGCAAAATAATTCAACCAGTATCAAACCCCGTGTTGTTTGAAATTACTTAAAGTTTACAGTAAGCAGTTGACAGGTACAGGTTGAGCATTTCTGGGAGCCCTAATTAAGATCTGCTTGTAGGCACATTGTGTATTCTTCCACCACGTGAAACTAACATTGCCATGGATGGGTTCATCACTTTTTTCAAGCGTCGGTCAAGTCACACTGTGAAATTATCAGTAAAGTAAATATTTTAACATTAAAATACAAGCGTACATAACAACTATTAATGCATTTCTGTAACCAGCAGAATAGACTGGTTTGGATCTGTATTTTCTCATACGAGACTGAAAAAAAAATATTAGTTTAACTTTACTATGGTTACAGGTGCAACAGAAACAATATTGGGGAAATATTGTTCATTAAAAAAAATCTTTTGCGATATGTTCTTTGCCCTGACAGTCTTAGTTTTAAAATATTTGATTTGAAAAGTAATCTACATCGAAATAAACATACATCCAAGATAAAAGGGATACTGCCCACTTAAGTATTAATTATTTTAAAATATTAATTGTTTAGTTTTTACATTTTTTTTTTTGCTTTAAATAATTAAAAGCAAAATAAATAATTTCAGTGTTCACAAATGTTTACCCAACTCTTGTGANTTTTTTTTTTGCTTTAAATAATTAAAAGCAAAATAAATAATTTCAGTGTTCACAAATGTTTACCCAACTCTTGTGATTGAACGTTAAAGCACGGAAATACTTTTCCCTCCCTTCGTTTACAACTTTACTGGGTGCACGGCAGTTAGTATGCCCCCCGTTAAAATACATGCACGTGAGGGCAGCAGGCATTTTTCAAAGGTTGATTACGTAGTGCCTACTTCACCGTGTACAGCCTGTTCGAGAACGTGCGAGGTGCATCGACGCCGCGAGGGGGGAAGCCTGGCCGCTGCGCAATCACACTCTGCGCAGGTCGCTTCGCCCAGCAAGCCGCCGGCGGAACAGGATCAGGTGAGGTGGAATGGGGCACAAAGGCGCGCGGATCTCCGCAGTTCAAACAGGCCTGGAACCACGCATCGGATCCTTCGACCGAGCTCGGCTTTGTTAACTACCCTGCTCCTCTCGTGGCATTCTGTCAGTTCGCAAATAACGTACAGTCGAGAACATGGCTCAATACCCTGTATTATATATAAATACAATTCGAATTGGCGAAAAAAACCTTTAAACGACTAATAAAATATACATCACAGCAATAATCATCACAGTTGTTAATAATTAGTTCCATTGATCAAAGTTCTTTGAATAGTAGTATATGCCTTGGAGCACCAAAAAGAGGAAAATACCACATTTGAAATATAATCTTCGTAGCTCGGGAACAAAATGCATTAAAAAAAAANGAGCACCAAAAAGAGGAAAATACCACATTTGAAATATAATCTTCGTAGCTCGGGAACAAAATGCATTAAAAAAAAATACAAATTCAAAATTTAATTTAGAAACTGATTGAAAAGTTACCATTCTTTTTGACTAGAACACAGCCCCCATTTGACTCTAAAAACTCGTAGAAAGGAGGGCAGCAATTGACGTGCCCTGTAAAGCTTCCATTGCATAAAATACTTTAAAAAACAATTAAAAGGCGTGCAAAATAATTACGGCAGGAGGTAGTCGCGTTAAGACCCAGTAAAGTTCCAACCGTTAAAAAATTACAAAAAAACAAATAACTATTTAAACGATTCACGCCCCAACGATNTTAAAAAATTACAAAAAAACAAATAACTATTTAAACGATTCACGCCCCAACGATATAGTCGTGGAGACAGCAAAAAGTGGATACTCATAAATACTTGGGCGGTAACAAGGACTGACACGACATGTTAAAACAAGAGAGACACAGCAACGCGCCACCATAGTTAAACTGGAACGTAATTTTGAAGGGCGGCCGAAACAGAAATTTTGAAATGGCCTAGCCTTACTGTACGCCCAAGATACAACACCACTATGCCACACAAAAAAAAAAAGACATTTAAAATCCAACTGCAAAGTTAGCGTTCTCCACGACTTACAGTTTTTCTGCCCCATCGCTCAGTATCTAAACTGGTGTACTGCGTCAGCTCAGTAACACAATGTCGGCGTTGTCCACTGCCGGACGAAGGTGAACGTGGTTAAGGCGCCCGTCTACCTGGCGCTTGAACTGCGTTGCAGAGTGTTCCAAATACACGTTTTTCAACTAAACTATTAAGCGTGCGTCCAACGTGCTGATCTACGAAAAGAACACACACTTCAGACGAGAGCTGTTTAGTACTTTCAAAATATCACGTACGTTAGAAACATCAATTCAGAGTACTCCAAAACCGCTAAAAACGGCCTTTCCAAGGCGCTGTAGCTCAAAATGCACGCATCAGATACATACAAAACTACTATAGGCGCCTGCACTGAACCTTCCTAAAGACTTCCCACTAATAAAATAATATGGTCACTGCTGAAAGTCCCATAGGTACACGCAGCACGACGAGAACACTGCACGACAGTTCAGAGCCTTGCGCTTAGCGGCGATGGCGTACTTGATGCGCGTGGCAGTGTCGCCCTTATCGCTCCCGCGCTTCTCGGCCTAAACGTAAGGGAAAGCAAGGAAGAAGAACAAGTGATGTAAAAGGGAGGGGACCCGAGCCGAGCAAAGAGTACACCACCGCGCAGAAGTAGATGGCGGTAAAAGCATTAACGCGATAGCGCTAGCGTCGCGGCATAGTCCTCCGAGGGGGAAAGGGGAGAAGTCATTAGACAAATGAACGTCGGCTGCCGGGCGATAAAGGGACTGCGCGAAGGGCAATAAACAGTTGAAACTGCAGTTAAGTCTGCCTGACGAAGTTACAGACGCGACGTATTGTTGCGTATTGTTTCATGTTTCCTTTCGACATAAGACGTGCCAGCTTAGTCCGTCTCGAATTGCAGGTTGGATTACATTTGAAAAGACTATTCTGTTAGTTTTGACACGAAATCACATCCCAACTAATAGGCCCTGTATTTTAAAAACATTTTCGTTACTTTTTTGTGTCTCTTTTTGTGTCTTTTTAATTCAGTATTTTAACGTATTGGTGTTTTAAAAAGGCCTTAATAATCTCACAAAGCTGACCTCTTTTTTTTTTATTGCTCTTTTTCTAAAGTCTACTCAAATGAAATGCTTTAATTGTAATCCACAAATTATATTTGTTTTAAATAATCGTTAATCATTTGGTAATCGTTAAATTATATTGTTTTACATTATAATGAACAGAGCAATTTATCAAATTCATTACGTTCTTGTCAAGTTTTATTAAAATTTTGTGTGGATGTGGAATAAAATTGCTATTGCGATCTTTTGTCTTTTTAATTGCCAAGTTGTTTGTTATAAAATCAAGGGTGCTGCTTTGTCATTATATATATATATAGCCTTAATCCACATAACAGCACAGTGACTAGTGTTAATTATCTGAGTCAAATGGATTCAAGAGACATAATATGTTGTAAGACGTTTGCTATAAATGAGCTTGTTACCACTTCAAATTCTGTTATTACTATTTCACCATCACCTGTATTGTATTCTAGACGTAAGGTCAAGTTTGAGTTGGGTGATGCTATATGAGTATTTAGAAAGTTAGTTGGTACGAATGGTGATGTTCGTTTGTTAGGTCATGTACAGTATGTTATATAGCTTAATTACATTTCGAAAAAAAAAAAAAGTTCTATATATATAAACTGTAATTTCTTCGGATTTTATTTGTACTTTGGTACAGAAGAATAGAGTAAAAATGACGCGGTGCAAGGTAAGCGTGGCACGAGCGCGGCAACTCTTCGTTAGCGTCGCTCTCACTTAGTACTTGTCAGCAGGGTCGTACTTCCTGTGTGTCGACGGCGATCGAGCCCTCGCGTCGCAACGACGGGCGACAAGGATCAGCGGCGATAGCTCGTCGGCTATTAGCACACAATAGCGCTACGCACCGCCATGAGAGGGCGTCACTTGGCGCGTCCTGGCCGGCCATGTCCTTCCTGGATACCCGGGGCCACGCGAGGGTAGAGCTCTGTCGACGAGTCGTGACACCCCTCAAGCCGCTATATAGCTGCGTTTGCAATACAAAAATTAAGCGTTGAATTGCGCGTTATTTCACGTGCAGAAAAATTTAAAGTGTGTTATCTTACGTGTTGTGTGCGTTGTTGGAAAGTCCTTAAGTGTTTAGAAGAAATAGTTATATTTTGTATTTTTCAAGTGTTAAACTCGTGGCTGAGCGGTTAGTCTGCTCGTCTCCCACCAAGGCGAACCGGGTTCCATGCCCGACCTGGATTTTCGCAAGTGGGAATCGTGCCGGACGATGCCGCTGGTAGGCGGTTTTTCTCGGAGAGCTCCCTTTCCCCCCACCCTAGCATTCTGGCGTTGCTCCATACTCCTCGTGTCTCTTCACCGTCGTCGGCTCTGCAGACGTCGGGTGTTAAGAGCCGCCCAAAGTTCTCCAACGCGTGAAGGAGCCACCCGAGCATACGTCACGAGTGTTTTTAATAAGCCATGTGCAACCGGGATCAGGATGGCGGGATCGGGAATCGAACCCAGATCCGCCCAAATGCGAGTCCAGTGGTTCAACTCTACACCACGTCGCTCGACAGAAAGGACACGCGGTGGGTGTATAGAAAGGCATATTGTAAACAGAAAATATGAACCCCACGTTATATTCTTGGTGTTTTCAATCCGTGTCTTTATGTTCAAAAACAAGTGTTAGAATAGGCGGCCATTGCACAGGTACTACCCATTAGATCCAAGGGAATTATAACGTCTACTCGTAACAAAGAAGTTACACGATTTTGAAATCCCAGTAAATCAATATTATCAAGAATATTTATTTAGTAGTTTATTTTATACCGTAAGGAATTCTTGATGCCTTAACAAAAGATTTATCTATATCACTCAAGCATTAGTAATTTTTAATCGTAAAAAATTATAGAGGTGATGTTTAAAGAAAAGTAATTTAATTAAAAAATTTCAACAAAGAAATAAACACGAACGGCGAGAAATTATTTTGTATTTAATTCGCTGCAATTACTGTAACCACATTTCATGCGCTTCTGTGAGCTTGTAAAGCCAGAACTGTAACTGAAAATTACGTATTTTCATTTTGTTGTTGCTGTCATTGTTATCTTTCAACGCGCATTGAAAAAATTCAGTGTAATGCTTCGGTTCGACAACAGTATTCAAAACGAATTTAATTGTCTTTTTATATTTACTGCAGCAATATTTGGAAATTTGTTTTCATTTCTCGTTTGTGCTAACAGGACAATCCAATCTAAAAAAAAATAATTTGTCATCGTGGAACACTCACTTGTTGGGTACAATTCATGATTTTTTTACAGCATTTTCATTTCTAAATTAACTTCCACTATTTGTATGGGATGAAAGTTTCGTGGTAGCTTAAGCATATTTCATTTATAGCGACTAGGGTTTTTAAAGAGGACGGCTTGAATGAACACTTTCAAAGTTATTTGCAAGAACTTTGTAGCTCAAAAGTGGAGAATAGCTTTTTTGTGTGACAAGACAAAATTTCACATTACAGGCTGTTAACGGTTAATCGAGCACTTCAAAAATCAACATTTGAAAAATATCGCTGCCCCTACCTGCGTGTATTTTAACGCATGCTCTGCGTAACATGCGCCCAGTAAAGTTGGTAACGACGGAGGGAAAGTAGGTCCATGTCTCGACGTTGTATCGAAAGTGCTAGGTAAACGTTTGTAATTATTGAAACGATTTATTTTGTTTTCTGTCTTTTTAAATTAAATAAATGTAAGAACTGGCTAATTTTTTTTAAATAATACCACAGTATTACATGGCAGGCGCATAAATAAAGTGATCAGGCCCATGGCAATGCTAATTTTACATATGGCTGATGAATACACGACGTGCATCTTAAGCCAGGCTTTCAAAACTTCTCAACTTACACGAACAGCCTACACCAACAAAACTACTGCATTCCAAATATCTATGATTGGATATATCGACTTGCCGTATTAGGAAACGCCAACATGTTTTTCAACATAGTGCGAAAGGAATGCTGATGAAGTGATTTTTTTTTTTTTTACGGGTTTCTCATTACTCCCCATCCCGAAATTTGTGGTAATAACTGGGTTACCACGTAACTATCGTCTCTGCTAATACTTTCGTTACATGTTTTTTTTTTAGGTTGACAGAGTTATCCACTGGCTCCATTCTACATTACTTACCTGGTTACCTGATGAAGAAATCCTCGTTATGGATCTGGACACTTTACATTCGTACTGCCTCCCAGGATCGTCCAAGGAATGTCTAATTTTCTGTTCGTCNCCCCCCAACCATGCTAGATTTCCATTTCACCTCGACTGAGGCCAATTTTGCTGGAATATATCTGAAAACATCAGCATTAGTGTTTGAGCACACAATTTTTGACAGTTCTCGCAATTCACGGGATTGCATTAACGTTAGTCTGAGGTTTGGCCCTGCCAGGAAATGATCGGGATTAGCTGGCGCAACTCAAGATCGTTAGCATTCTGCAAACATCGTGGGATTCATTTCACCATAAATAAGCATTTCACATTGCGTACAGCTACTGAAATCAGGCCTCATTTAGTCAGGCTGTAGTATAATCCGATTTCCGAGAAAGATAAAGAACGATTAGCTTTATTTGATTCTGATAAAACTACGGATCATGACGTCTGAAAATTATCAGAACTGCTTTTATTGCTTCTGAGTTGTGTGAACTTCTAATGCGCCAGGCCGCAAAACTTCCTCGTCGGATCCCGGCAGACTCAAACAGCATAATAATTATGATAATAATAGTAAGTGTTTGTGTGTGTGCGTGTGCGTGTGCGTGTGTGTGTGTGGATGGATGAATGCTGCTTCGAGTGTGTGCAACATTGCCAAGTGTCCGGCTGTTTGAGGTAGGACCCGTAGGTGTGCCCAACGTGGAGTGAGACGCTAGAATGGAGCGCCGGGGGAATGCAGTGGTTGCGAAAACGGGAGTAGACCGAGGAAACACGCCCGCAAACTACAGCGTCCGCCAAGCTACCTGAATGCGTAAAATCTGGGCACAGAATACAGAAGAATGCAGAGATGAAACAATCGGTTACACGGCGAGCGCCAGCTGCACACTGCAGTCAACAGGGGTACACTGCACTGAGTAGACCCGAGCCCCGCACAGCCAATCAGCGAGAGGACACGCCTACGTCAAAGGCACTCCGTGCCATCTCATTTCTATAGTCTATTCGCGGTTTATTCACACTTTTACTTATATTCTATTTTAAATTTTCATATCTCATTTATAAAAAATATGAATTAAAACAGGGAGGAAATAGGTGTGTTGGTAACGTTAGAAAGAAATAATTCTTATANTCATTTATAAAAAATATGAATTAAAACAGGGAGGAAATAGGTGTGTTGGTAACGTTAGAAAGAAATAATTCTTATACAAAATAATATTACATTGAGTGAGCACAAATGCGGTGCGTTGTCCCTTTGGTGTCATTTTCTGCACTGGGTTAAAGCGTAGTTTGCTTGAAGCGGAGGAATATCCCAGAAGTAGAACTTGAGCAGGGCTTCNATTTTCTGCACTGGGTTAAAGCGTAGTTTGCTTGAAGCGGAGGAATATCCCAGAAGTAGAACTTGAGCAGGGCTTCGGGAAAGTTGGAAGTAACCGCGAACAGCCCACATGTGTTTAACTGTTCTGTGATGTGGGTGTGATCACGCCGGGGATCGATCACGAAGACTGACGCAGTATCCACGCGGTTACCGCGGCCAGTGGCGTGTGGTGAACTGTTGCAAGGTAAGCTTCGTTTTGCTATTTGTTATACGTAATCGTTTGCTAGTTTACACATCGGCCACTTAGACGCAGTAGTGCAGTTGACGTCACCGCACGTGCGTAATGGGTGCCTCGCTGCTCTCTCGTGAGTGGCCGCAATACGTTCAGTTTCTCCCGGCTCCGCTGTGGTTACTGGTTCCTGCTGCGTGCGCCGAGTGCGTACAGCACTGAGCAAGCACCTGCTTACCTTGCAACACCTCGCCATCAGAGCGTCGAGTCGAGGCGAACTGCCTGTACCCGGCGCACCTCGGCGGCGCGGACGCCCGGCAGAGAAGACGCGCCCGCGGGTTAACGAGCTGCCCCTCGCCCCTTTGCGATCAACGCGCACAATGGACAATGCCGTGGTAAATAACCCCGCTCTCCCCGGGGGCGTCCTTCGTACTTCTCGCGCCAATACATCAAGTCCCGCGATCTGCGTGCGATCTTCGCCGCGGGAGAGAGATAACTGGTCCGGCCTTTGGAGCCGGCCGCTCCGAGGCGATGTCCTCCCCTCTTCGACGCCACGATCCCAGTCTACCGCAGGGGCCGCGGTGGTGTGGTGGTCAGACTACTCGCCTTCCACCTAGGCGAACCGGGTCCGATACTCGACGGGGTCGCTCCCCGGACATTTGCATGCGAGACACGTGCCTGACGATGGCGGGTTTTCACGGGGGTCTCCCGTTTTCCCCCGCTCTCACATCCTGGTGCTGCTCCGTACTCACCTCGCTTCACCCTCGTCGCCTCTCAATACCTCGATGTTAAGAGCCGCCCAAATCTCNATACGTGCTGGTAACGGTATTCTAGGCAGTTTGAGAAGCTCAATGCTGTTAGTTTGGCAACTAAAACTTTTCGCCGCCAGGGTGTACTGCTGTCGAGTGTGTAAGAGATTTTTCCGTTTTGTATGTATCTAAATAGGATAAATGCAAATTTAGTAAAATCAATATAATTGTGTCAAATCTTCAGTTTTGTGCCGTGTTAGAACCTACGTAAGGAATGATCCTTGTTTTTCCCAGTAGAGTGGAAATTTTAAGGAACATGTTCATACGTTGTTTAATATTCCGTCGTAAACTGGATTTAGCAAAACGTTGGCTTACGCAACTACTTTGTCTGAATTTGATAACTGAATCGAAAAACAAATAGCCAAATGGTTAAAAGATATTATTTTTAGGGCTTTCCTGCGCGGAGTACAATGGTCTTTTTAGAAGCTTCTGAACGCTTAGTGCCAAACTTAATTGTACTCTCATAGTTTCCACTTGTAAACGCCATTGGAGGACGTGAATAATAATAACAAAATAAAGTTAATAACTAATATTACGGCTGTAGCTAGTCACAATTCTATTCAAACACGAACCTTTGCACACAATATAATTTCTCAATTCATCGCCATCTTAAAAACGACCTCTTTGGAACACCAGCGCACCTTGCGGCGTAAATTTTCCCTACGCCAAACTCTCCCGTAAGAAATCTCGTTTCGTTCCTAACGTGTGTAGATTAAACATTAGTGCTGGCCATGCCCGTAGCGTTAGAGGCCGTCCATGGTAAAGAGATGAGTTTTGAAATCAACCTTTTATAAAAAAAATCACGCCCGTTAACTGCATAAATGCCTCCTTACACACTGACATGCAGGCGCCCAGTTAAGTTGGCAGCTAATTGTGTAAAGTAGTTCTAAGTCTTGGCGCTGTATTGCGTATGTTATGTATAAAGTAAAGTCAGTTTGGTACTTTTATTTATTTATTTATTCATATTAGATTAAGTATTGCCACATTAATAACACGGTTTAGGTTCTTAACAGCTCTATGTTTTCACTTAATTGATGCATGAATAAAGGCAATATGCCCATGACAACGTAGATCTTAGATATGGTGGAAAGATACAAACTGAAGAGAAAGCATATCCTAAGCAAGTCTTTAAAAAGTGCTCATTCAACCTTGAACAGCCTATACGATTACACCGCTCTTGAAATGTATAGGTATTCAAACTATTTGCATTATGGGTAATATCGAATCTATAATTAAACCAAAAATAGGTGGACTAGACCGGCTTTATTGTACTACTCTCCCATGTCGTTGTTTCGCCCGGATTTAAATGTAGTGAATTACGCTAATAACGAAATACGCAAAATTTCACAAAAAGCTGTATCGTGAGAAATATATCGAAAATATCGCAGCACTTATGTGGCCAGTATCAGTCATTTCCAAAGGGAAATGAAAAAGTTTAACGAGTAGTTTTAAGATTTTGCAAGAATTTTTGTTTTTAATTTGTGTAAAGGCGCAGGATTGTTTAACTTATTTCTATAATATGTATATATATTTCTAAAAAGATGTTGCTCTGGAAGTACTGTTGTACAGTTTATACCATGGACGTATATATTATATATGTATATACACATACACGCGTATAATACATTACATACAACACACGTGCACTACAATGTAAGGTTAATAACACAATATAAACAATACTGACCTAACACAATTAGTTGAACGAAGTCGGTACATTATATAACTTTACTGCTATCAAGAACACATAACTATATAATATATCCAACAGTATTTCAGTGTATATAAGGTGGTATTATATGCGTAATGAATCTTTAAAATGAGTTCAACCCAAAGTTCTGTGATGAGAATTGAGCAGCTTTAAAAATCTGTAGTGCATACGATAGAAAAATATTATGGGTAAATTCTAGATGCCTCCAGCTGATACCACGTTGAGCATATTTGTAGTTGTTTCGTCGGCAAGACAAGGAAGGTACTGGAATAATCCTGTTTGCTCTCGAGGGGGCTATGAAGGGCTGTAGCTAGTCCCGACATTCGTTAATGAGCAGAGAGTCAACAGCGAAGGGCGCAGCTGAGAGTAAAGCTAGCTGCATGGGGACGGAAGGAGGAGGGTTAGTGGGTAGTGGGGAGTGAATACTGGATGATAGTTGTCTTGGTGGGTCTCTACTAGGACCAGCGGATAAACACACCCCCCCCCCCNGGCACGTTGAAGTGAGGCAGGGGAAAGATTTCATTAGACTAGCAATTCGGCGGCTCTTTTTCCTTCGTTAAATGGCGTGCAGGTGGAAGTCATGGGAACAAAAATTTTTACTCCACCGCAGTTTTATTATCTTTTTAGACATTGCCACAGAGAAGATAAGTAAACTGAAACGAAATGGCGTTCTCTGATGTGGGCGTACCCGTAGATTTTTTTATTGGAGGCCGCGGTAGCCGAGCGGTAAGCCTGCTCGCCTCCCACCAAGGCGAACCAGGTTCGATCCCCGGCCGGGACACCAGATTTTCGCACGTGGGAATCGTGCCGGACGATGCCGCTGGTCTGCAGGTTTTCTCGGAGATCTCCCGTTTCCCCTCGCACTTTCATTCCGGCGCTGCTCCATACTTACTTCAATCACCCTCATCGGCTCTCAAGACCTCGCTGTTAAGAGCCGCTCAAATCTCTTCACTCATTCACTTTTCCACTGGCTGCGCAGGGCTCTGAGAACGGGCCCTGTGGTCTGATTGGCCACTGTTCTCTGGGAAAGATTCCCTACTGGCTGGGCTGCCGGCTGGCCCAGTAGGTTACCAGGCGCTGATTGGCGGACGGCGTTTCACCATGTTGCTGGCCAGTGAGGCCATTTTGCTGGCGTGTGCGGCTGGATTACGTGGTATTAGCAGATATTTCTTCTCGTTATTATTAAGTACTCTGTCACATTGATGTGGTTAGACAGGTTCGCGGTCAATTTAGTACATACTGTTTCAAAGACGCTTGGGTGGCGTATCTGAGTTCGTGAGGAACGTAGGTCTTAATAGAAATAAAATAACTAAATTTGATTGTTAATTTATTTACACAGCTATTATTTACATCATTAAATTATCTATCTTCACTATTCCTATTTTTTATTTCTCAGTGAGTGCAATATTTAATGTATATTTTAACTCTAATTAACGTCCTTCTCAATGTCTGTGTTTTATTATAGTCTACTAACTCATACTCATAATTAACACAGGTTCGGTCTGTCTGTTGCCATAATTTGTAATGCCTTTAACTCACACATCTAGTCCAATGGCCCAGCCTGCCAGCAGCACTCTTCACTGCTCTATACTTGCAGTCACTGATTGCTCTTCCGCTGGTCACTTCTCTCGCCGCTCGTCATCTATCGCTGAAACTTCAGCCAGTCATCGGTTCAACAACTGCCAGCTTGTAGGCACGACGTGCTTTTTACAGTCGCTGGCCTTGACTTGGAAAGTTCGCCGCACCCCGAGTCTAGCTTAGAGAAACGAAAATTACGGACGCCATCCAAACCGTAACACCGGACATGCTGACATGAGTGTGGAATGAGTTTGATTATCGCGTAGATGTCATTCGGGTAGCTCGTGGTGATCACATTGAACATTTATGAAGATATGGCAAACAAACTTCACAGTTCCGCGGTTCATTTGATTGGTCAACCAAGGTTGTATGTTGTTTGGTTTGGATATTATAAATCTTCAAAGTTGGGGTATTATTTTATTTTTACCCTGTAGTACTAGGTAAACGTGCGTTGTTTGGTCGTTCAAGTTAATTTATATGTTCGTTTATTGTGGCGTGGTGATTATTTTCCTGCTGATACGCGCCTATTTTGTATATTTTAATTTAAGTATTCAGTTCCGCGAATGTTTTCGAAATGCAGAATCGAAAGTGCCTAAATGTTTGCGGTCTGTAAATGATATTCTAAAAGACTGTGTGAATTTTTTTTTTTTTACTATTCTTACTTTATAAAGCAAGTTATTAAAAAATTCACCCCCAATATTGCTATGAACAATTCACAATCTCCTTGCATCCATGTTTGCCGTTTATCGGTTGAATAAGGGGGAATCGGAGGGTTCAGAGAACGAAATAGCGTATTCAGAAGATGAACCTCCTAATAGCTACCATTTTGGAGTCTTAATTCGTATTAATTTCGTAGCTATCGAAAGTATTACCTATTCATATAAAGAACTTTATTCAGAGATGTTAATATACAGGTTTTTAGCAGTTAATATTTTACTGGGTTGCTACGGAATTTGACTTGAGTGGAGCGTTCCTAACTGTTTCAATTGACAGGATGGAGGACCTATTTTGAATGGAACAAAAATTATGAAAACTTCTCCAACTCTGAGCTTAAACATACTTGTCAAAAATACAGACAGACATTGAAAGATAAAAAATATATTGGTATGAATAGGCGATGCAATCCCTTAGCTTCCCTCAACAGCGGATCGCGATGTTTGCCACCTACTTATATATTTTTTTTCAATCAGGCAATCTAGGTATAATCGCCTTCGAAAACCTTTTCCGTTTTCACGATCTTCTAACCGAAATGCAAACAACCGACTGTAGAAAATCTCAGCAGACGAGACATAAAGCATGGGAAGGCTGAGACCGGAATCATTGCTTCTTCTTTCGGAACGAAACTCGGCGGCTTTTTTTTATTATTATTATTCTTTTCACCTCCTCCCCGCCGATCCCTTCGACCACCACTCGAGGCCCATTTTTTGTAAACACTGTAGTTTCATTCAACGCGATTGTGAAGCTTTTCCCCACCCCCCTCGGTTTTTTCCAAGAGTGCGTATATATACTATATACACGAGGCCTTGAAGTATTTCCCTTTCTGTCCCTCTCCACGGGGCCGGTTTGAAGCTGTTTTTTTTAGCGCTCTCTCTCTCTCTCTCTTTCTCTCTTGATGTCTGCGGCAGACGTCTGTCTCTCTCGGTCTCGACAAACCAACTGCCAGATCCACATGTGACGAATACTGCGTCATACTGCGGTCTTCTGTCTCTCTCGCGCATGCGCGTCTGCGTGAGGCAGCCTTTTGTGGGACACGAACACGTCTCCCTCCCCCCTAAGCCTCCTACCACCTCTCCCCTCAAATCCCTCCGCCATTCCCGCCGATTTGAAAGCAGCTCTGAATGCCGTATTGTTTACAGCGCCGTCGCGTTTCCGCAGATATATATCGGGCGCGCAACGTGGTGCAAATTCTCAAATACATTTTTGCATCTTTCTTTTTTTTCTCCCCCCCCCCCCCCCCCCNGAAAGGAGCGCGGGGTGCATGGATGGCGAAAAGGGGGGAGAGGAGGAGGTAAGTCCTGACGTGGAAATTCAATCTCGCCGATTTTAGTCTTTTAAAAGTTGCGCTTTTATAGCGAGTTTTCCCTGTCACATCCTTGGTTTATCTCACCGTGCCCGTGTCGATGTTTCAGCTCGGGCGTAAATGCCCAAGAGTGGAAATTAAATCCGGAGCGATTGGAGGGGTTGGCAACACCTGAAGACGTTACAGCGACCCGGTTCTTATAGTTTTTTTTTTTTTTACCGTAGATGTGAGACGAATTTAAATGCTTCAATTCACTGGTTGTTAACGCGTGTCGCTGACGACGGAGGTCGGGAAATGCGAAATAACTGCATCTACAGCGGCTCGTCTCTGGTTCAGATGACTGCTTTGACTTTGACCTTGGTCTCCCAAGACTGCGTTGTGCATCCCCTGCTAGTTTTCTGTAACAACGAAATATTATTATTCGCGACGAAAGTCAGTGGATTAAACTACAGACGCCACCTTGTACTTTTTTTTACTTTCCCTTAAAAAACTATTTCCGGCATGTTTTATGATTTGATATATTATATAGGATAAAAGTAAAGAGCGACAGGTGTGTAGATATAGGCTGTTCACGATAAACGGAGCTCCTTCGGAAGCCCTGCTCAAGATCTACTTGTATGCATACTGCGTATTCTTCAATCATAAGTAATTTTATCATTGCCATGGGTCTCATCATTTTATTCATGCATCGGTGAAGTGAAATTGAGAAATGATTGGAAAAGTGAAAATTTTACGAATTCGTTAATTCTTTCACGCATTAAAAAAAAACAGAAAGCAAAATAATTAATTTCATGTTCATAAATATTTACCTGGCATTTTTAATTCGACGTCAAGACATGGAACTACTTTCCTTCCGTACGTTGACAACTTTACTGGGCGCTTGCCAGAGAGTGTGCCAGTTGAAATACGTGCAGGTAGGGGCAGTGACATTTTTCAAAGGTTGATTACAAAAGTGCTCATATAACCGTGAACAGCGTATAACTTTTTTTTTTTTTTAATATCTTTCTGGGGAAAAAAAATTGTATAACCAGACTGCATATTTACTGAAATACGCGTTACGCGCAAACACGGAATTTACAGAGAATGCTTTACTAGGGAACTCCGTTACGAAGATTCATCACATGCTGAGACAGTTTACTTGTGCTCGGCGGCCTCCTGCGGATGCCATGCAGTAGCCACCGGTTTCTCTCTCCCAACTACTTCCTTTGATCTCGTTACGCTGCTTCCTCGTTTTACACACCTTTCGCATTTCTCCTGTAAGGTGCGCAATGCCTTTGCAACAACCCTTCTTCTCAGAAATTTCTGTGACGACAATAACGAAAAGCCGCCTGAATTTTTTTAGAAAAATATTTCCCATTGTGTCCATAAACAGCCATTTTGATTACGAATTAACTTTATCTATACTTAGAATTAGAATTATTCTTTTAATCGTACTCGTTAAATGAAACCTTTTCTATTAATTGGTAATTTAGTAATTCTCGTGCATGTAGTATTACGCACGCCATAGCGTAGATTTCGAGAGTCTACTACTTAAAGCGACTGCGATGAACCGTATATGTATGTAAGTGTGTGTGTCTACATACATACATATATACATCAGAATGTCTCACAATTCGTGTTCATAGCTTACACAATGTGAATTTTGGATGAGAAGGAAAACTAAAATCGTAGCGCGAAAATTCTCCTGCAGTTTTTGTGGTCATAATCTGGTAAATCTGTATGGAGAACGGAAAAGTTTTTCAAAACACATCATTCTTACAGTTCCTTACTTGTCGTTTGATCGTAGCTCAGGATGTTTAAGCGTCGTTAATCACGTAAGTGTTACGTTCAAATTTTATTTGCCTGTTGGTCTTTTCAGTGACTCAAATTTGATCAATTTCTCTTTGATTTTCACAATCTTTGTAATGCACTTAGTTTAAATATATATAATATATATATTAGCCTCAGCTATGGCAACATGTTAGAATCTGAGTGCAAAACTTAATCTGCAAGTAAAATTTCCCTCAACGAAACACCGTCTCTTAGAATTTAATTTTCATATACATCGTAAATTCACGTGTCGTAGGTAAAAAACGCGAATTATGTGGAGTTGTGCATGATCGCCTTCGGGTTGAAGTGGACTGTAGCTAATATACTGGCAAAGTTCTTCCTGCACGAGCGATGCTTATCTTGACATCGAAGCAGCTGGAATAACATATCAGATTGCAACCAGGTCATACCAGCAAAGCACTGTTGTTATTTTCAGTTTTTAATATAAACAATTCAAAATTGACTTCCTTGCTCTTGTTTACACAAATTTTTGCAGATCGTTTTTCGTCTGGCTATATTCAGCGTTTGCAATAGTTTCATCTTTGCAAGATCTCTGGAACTATTTGGTTTGAATGTGCACTACTTTTTTATTTGTTAACTCGTCAAATAACAAAAGTGGACGAAATAGAAGAAAATCTGCTCTTTACTGCTACCAACTGGTGTGTAATTTTTTACACTATAAAATCGAAACGTTAAAACTGCTTTAAATCTCTGAATTTCACTGCACATCTATTGAAACTACTCCACCTGGATGTGTAAAACTCTACTGATTATTTAAGTAGCCGGTGTCCACCGATTTAGCAGTTCTTCTGATTCCTAGTAAATTTAATTAGTACTGCACTAAAACCTCAGTGCATTCCACTGATTAGATAATATTTAATTAACTAAAGGTTTGGTCAGAATAATTAAACTGATCGAAATAGCGGATTTCAGATCTAGTGTGTCGTCTACTTCACATACTTAATGAATATACCAAAGTTATATGAGATCACTAAAAATGTATTTTACATGTTTTGTTTTCGATAAATGGAATGAAAACATGAAGACAGAAAGGAAATCAGCAATGTCACAAATAATGGCCATGATGGCAAGAAGGCAATCTTCGTTTTCTAGATGCAAGTTATCGCATGGTACCAGTTATGATGAAAAAATCGAATCCGCTGAAACCCTGCAATTTCTTGTTATACCCATCCTTCGTTTTGTAGAAATGGCGACCTGCGAGCAGTCATGCGTTACAATTTCGAGTAAGGAACAGACGTGTGTCCCGTTAGACACTGCCCCGCGGAATTCAGGCACTCGAGGAGAGAGAAATGATCGTCGTCCTAGACGAGTCAAATAAAAGATGGGTCAGTTACGAAAGTAGAATGGAAAGTAAACTACGCGAAAACCTACCGCCCCCGATTACCACACGTTTACGGCTATTTGACTGCAAGCAATCAATCGGCTGTTCAGCACCATAATTTCCAGCATTAACCAGTAGGGACAGTTAGATAAGAATAAAATCTTCAGGAATAGGTATTCGCAAAATTTCAAAGAACTCTGCATAAATATCTGAGATAGAAGATTCGTCAATGAAAAGCTGGAGATGTGTTAAAATTACAGACGTATAATGCAAGAAAAATGATAGTTACAGAAATATGCCATAACATAAACAAATCTTATATTGTTTTACTAAAATCCAAATGAACCATCAGTAATAGTACTTAAATATTATTTTTATCAGCCAACTTCAATTTTTTTTACCCTGCCTTTCGCCACTAGTTGAGAACATCAGCAACACACGTCAAAAATGAGATAAAGTTTGCCCGTGGTGTAAGTATTTATCTCCGAGATATTTCAGCTCCCTCTCTCACTAATCCTTACAGCACTACCTAGCCTTAGATTTCGTTTAGTCATCATCCCGCCCTACAAGAGCAAACGCTTATGAAAGTTTGTCGTCATCATGCAAGTCTCTTATCTTAATCCTGCTTTTTGAACTACATATGTATATATCATACTTTGAATGTAAGACGACAGTGCTCTTGCAAAAATATCATATAGTTAGTATTTTTTTAAACAAAAATGTCTGGGAAAATTTGAGGTGCTTGCGGTTACACGCAGTATTAAAAGAATATTAAATATATTTTATTTTAGGCGGAAGTTACGCCCTCGAGCGGAAGCAGCGGAGAAAGCTCCGGGCAGCAGCTAATTCAGGACGCGCCGAGCACGAAATTTGGCGCACCGAAACAGGGTTGAAGGGGAGAGGGTGAAAATCCTGCGGGGCGGGGCTTTATTATTGCCATTACCGGAGTTGCAGTTTTCTTCCCACGCACAAGCCTCTTAGCTTAATTCTGTGTTTTCATTAGCCCGTGGACGGCGGAGTCCCTTCCAGGCCACTCTTCAAATAATAACAGCCCCCATTTTGGCCCTCGCCTCTTCCTCCTTCCCTGCATCATCCATTGTTCCAGCAGTCGGGCTCACTTTTACACACTCGCCGAACCCTCTTCAAACCCTCGCCCCCACCCCAACCCCCTTCAATCACGCGTGCACGCCATGGCGGAAAACTGTTTCCCCGGGGGTGGAAATCTCACGAATGGCCAACCCTCCCCCTACGACCACCACACAAATCCCTTTCTCCGTGATCTCGCCCCCTCCCCACCACCTCAACGGCTCCATACACCACCCTCTCCGCACTCGAACTTCCTAATTTGCAGTATCGATGTTACGGCATTATACACACACGTTGCTTGCTTAAGCCGATGGAGTCGCCCTGGATCAACAAACCCTTGATGAAGAAACAAACACGAGAAATGGAGGAAAGCTGGAAAACAAATTTTTTTACCCCTGCCGAAGTTAAGTTTCGAGTGACCTTCGGAAATTGCGAAATTGCAGGCTTTAAATTGCTTCTTCTCTGTATTCACCCTCCACCCCCACCCCCATCGCCGAAAAAAAAATACACACATAAAAATGTGTGTTCAGTAAAATACTGATTTCATTCTTTAATATATATATATTTTTTTTGATATGCTCCCCGTGTACGAGTCCTTAAATATTTGCACTTCCATTTCCATGCAGTGTTTTAGAATATTTAGACAAATAAAGATATATTCCTGTTTACGGTTTTGTAACAAAACAGTACAGATGTATTTGTCCATTAGTATCATTGTAAAATAATTTTTCTTCGCATATCCAGTTTGGTAATACGGTAGATACAGCAAACGCGAAAACGTATTCACGTAACGTTCCATGCAAGCGACACGGAGGGTAAACACGAAAAGCGAATCTAGTGCAACGAGTTGTTTGCACGGAACCAAATTACTGTTTGCTGATAGTAGAATGTTTTCTCCTAATATTGGCTACCATTTGCAAACCTAATAACGTTATCCACTGCAGCTGGGAAACAAAAAAGTAACAAGTACAGTATAAAAAAGTATAGAATATCTTTGTTCGAATGAAGGGAGACTGTTAGTTTTATCTTAATTAATTTCGTACGCATGTTTTTTTTTCCTCCTTCGAAGTATAACAACATCACCACAATTGAGGAGTCGCTGGAATTATATTTATTAGAACAAATGCTGTGTATTATTAACGTATGCTTTGGGAGATTTTGCTAAGCGGAGAGTCTTTATGTAAAACTTGTCAACTTGAACACTCGACGCATATGTAGTGCAGCGGCAGCATGATATCCCATAGGCATTGACAAGGAAGACTCGGGGAAAACCCTCACTCATCTCTGCATGTGCCATCCACGACCCCAATTCAACCATAACAATATCAATCACGGCAAAGTGAGCACTTTACAAGGCCCCGCTTAATTCTACCTTTCAGGTTATTTTTATCCTTATCATTGTCATGTGACTAACAATTACAGTGTACACATTTGCGTGAGACACCAAAAAAATATAGTTATTGTATATTATTATGGTTGTTGTTAGGAGCTTGAAAAGTCCTTACTTTACCGTGAATTACCTGTACCAGACATGATAGTTTACAGGTCATGTAACAACACTGTAAAATATTAATTCAATATAACGCCATCAAAGCTTTGCAATAGGGTGCTAACTATGAAACTCGGGTGGGGAGGAGGGGGGTTGGCTGAGATGTTAGAGCCAGCTTGCCTCCCACCAAGGCGAACCGAGTTCAATCCCCTGCCGGGCCACTCGCGGATTTTCGCATGTGGGAATCGTTCTGGATGATGCCGCTGATCGGCGGGTTTTCTCGGGGATCTCTTTTTTTCCCCCGCCCTTTCACTCTGGCGCTGCTACATACCTCAATCACCCTCATCGGCTCTCAAGACCTCGCCGTACCCTTTGATAAAATTAATTAACCCGTATTTGCGTTAACGAGATGCCACGTAGCTCGGAGCTCATTACAATCAGAAAGTCCTGTGAGCTTTTGGCCTTCCATCATATCAGTGTGACTTAGAACTCAATAAACAACGACCATAACACTATAGAGTGCGTTGTCTTTCGCGCTAACACAGAGTACTTAAGAATACACATATTAAGTGTAGGCGTGTGCTGTGAACTCAGCCACGCTAGCCAGCAAAATGGTGGAACGTCGTTCACCAATCATCTCCGGGAGACTAACTGCCAGCCGGCAGCCCGACCAAAAGGAAATACGTCATGGTTCAATATTCAATTAGTAGTCCCAAGGCCGGTTTTCACAGCTTCGCTCGGCCAAGGAGCGACCGAGCTCGCTTACATCATAGGAACCGCCACGCCACTTCGCGTCAGTGTACTTATAATTAGCCTTATCGCGGTAACTTCACACTTTTTTAATCAAACCTTTGAAAAATCACCCTATGTACAGTATTACGTGATTGATTGTTTCATACCCTAATTTTGTTATGTGACACCACCGTTTTATACTTCTTTTAACATAAAAGAACATAACATTACCTTTTTTTTTTTTGTGTAAACTGAAATTTCGTATATGTAAATTTTATTTACAAAATGTAATTTTTCATTCATAATTAATATGAATAAAAACAGTGAGAAAATAGATGTGTTGGTAATACTTAGTAAGAAATAGCTCTTATTTGAAAATATTATTACCCTGAGTGCGCACGAATGCGTTGCGTTGTCCCTTTGGTGTAATTTTCTAGATTTGGTTAAGGTTTGTTGGCATGAGGCGGAGGAATATCCTGGAAGCAGAGCTTTAGCAGTGCTTCAGGAAATTTGGAAGTAACCGTGAACGGATTATAATCCCGAAGTTTATGAAAAAAAAAAAATATTGTTTACACGCAGCAACCCTACAGGTTGTTCTGAAGGGGTGATTTCAATTCACAGCGCACGTGTTGACTGAGCTGCTGAGAACACACTTTAGACCGAAGCTGGCTTAAAACCTGTATGCCACGATGGGAGGTTCCTTGGACGATTCCACGCAAGCCTGCATGGCCGCTTGTATGGATGATTCTAAGGAAAATTAGGCTATCTGCTGGCCGTTTTCGTGGCCGTTTTTGTAATTGGCCGTGTGCAATTTTCGACTAAAGGTTTCCTTCAAGGTTGAAATCTTAGCCAATCATAGATATAGCGGTAGAGTTAATTTGTTTATTTTGTTCCGAGAAAGATCGCAAGACTATTAAACACGAATAAAAAACAACTAAAATGTTTGCTGATTCTAAAACACCATCGTGTAAAAATTGCGGTAAATATTAGTGTTTATTTAAAACAAAAATTCTAATTATAACAACAAAACGATTAGGATCTGTGCATAAACAGCATAATGCTGAAGTCGTGAGTGAAGATTGTTCCTGAACAACAGTTGCTGAAGTAATATCATAAAAACTGCACTCGTCTTGTGCGGCAACAGTATCGTGGGACAGGTTATTCCAAAAGAACCATCCATACCTGCTTACATGCAGGCTAGGGTAGCAGGTCTCGTGGAAGCTACCGCCCGAGATTTTACAGAAAATTTTATCGTGGCACACAGGCTTAAGTGTTAAGTGTATTTGATACCAAAAAATCGATAGATTAATATTTGTACCAAACAATTTTCAACGTGTACGCATTGCATTTTATGACATTTTCCTAGAATAAAATAATTTTACCCTTTTTATTTTTTGAATAATTTTATGTAGAAACAATATTTTTTTGTGTTTTTCTGCAGCCATAACAACAAACACTTACAAATTTGTACAAAAGAAAAAATTACAAAGTAAACTAATGTCGTGGGCTAGCGCGTGATGCATACACACAGTCGAGTCACATTATTATGACCAACTGCTAGAAGTGCCATCTGCAGCGCGTAGCCCATGACGTATGGCCCGTGACGTGGACTGGCGGAGCAGGTAATTAATGTGACCGACAGACTGGCTGTACACAGTGAGCTTCCTGCCGTCATGGGCAAGGGAAGTAATTTAACAGAGTTGCAAAAAGGGAAGATCATCGACGTTTGTGAACTGTTCACGTGCCTCTGTGGTAAAGGTGTATCGTGAAGACAAATGGCACCATTGGGAATAACCGTCGTGGAAACTGCGGAGCTCCACGCGCCATTGATGTCTTAAGTGAACGTCGACTACGACGGTGCGTAAAGGCCAACCGGCAGGCTACAGTGGAACAGCTCACTGTCCAAATGAACCAGGGGGCATCCAGACACGTATCTACCACAACAGTTCAGCAAGCCCTTCTGCGAATGGGGCTCCGGAGTATCCGGAGGGTGACTGCGCCCACGCTAACGCAGGTGCATCGACGGAAACGTCTGAAATTTGCTCGACAGTATGGCGACGTCGGAGAACCGACACCCTGCATCCATTGCTGGACGAACACAAGGCGGTGGGAGCAGTGTTATGGTCAGGGGAATGTTCTCGTGGTATTCTCTAGGTCCCATCATCCGTGTGTAAGGCACTGTTGATCGATTTGGTTATGAATCCATCCTCGGCGATCACATCCACCCGTACATGATGATTATCTTTCCTCGGGAGGACGGGATCTTCCAGCACGATAATGCGCCTTGACTCACGGCTAGAAGTGTCCGCACGTGGCTGGAAGAGCACGATGAAGACTTCAAAGTTCTTCCCTGGCCCCCAAACAGCCCCGATCTCAATCCAATTGAACATGTGGGATCACCTCGATCGTCGTGCTCGCAGTCTGTCTCCTCAGTCACGCACCCTTCAACAGTTGTGGGACGCACTGCATACAGCGTGGCTCCAGATACCTGTGGAGACCTATCATCACCTGACTGAGTCACTGCCAGCTCGTCTAGCTGCTGTCCGTGCTGCGAAGGGCGGTTACCCTGGATACTAGCAGGTGGTCATTATAATGTGATTCGATTGTGTATAATTAGCCAATAACATGTCATACATATGAAAATAAAATGTTAAATATAACGACATTTTTGCATATTTTTTTACATTTTTGTAATGCACGATTTTTTATTTGGTGATTACATATATGTCAAACGGTAACCCACAGCATTTATTTATATTGTAATTTTTTTTACAGTATTACAAATTTGTCAGTATTTGTTATGCCTGCGGTGAAACAGAATTTTTTTTAGATCTGACATCAAAGATTTCAAATAATATGAAGTATTAATTATTGTTTATTCCAGGAAAGTGTTTGGTACAATTAAAAAAGAATTAATTTTTCGTTATCAAACATCCGTTAAGTGTTGGAGCTGAGGGTTCACCTCTGAGCGTATGCGCGGGCACTGTGAGACAAGAGCAAGCAAAAATACATACGCGAAATCCCTGGTAAAATTTCTTAACGCCTCAAGATCACGTGTAGCCATAAGGCAGCATTGCGACGGTCCTCCCAAGACAGCGAAATGTTTTCGCGGGAAGCTGAATCTCTCGCAATTTAGATCTGTAACATTGTGATATTATTACACGCGACGTAACCCAAAGAATTAAACTACAGGTGCCACTTTGTACTCTTTTCTTTCCTTTAAAGGAAAAACGCAAAGATCCTAAAAATGCTTTTTTTTTTTTTTTTTTTTTTAAATACATTTTAATTTAACAGGGTAACAGTAAAAAGTGGTAGTTGTAGAGAATATGTATCTTTCCTAGAAAATTACATTAAATTTCCAGAACACTTATTTACTATTTACTAAGATACACGTAGGTCTAAATGTGCATACAATAATACATATATATGTTGATTCATAGCACCCGTATCACCCATTTTTCTCGGAAACACACGACACCGTATGTTGACGAAAAAAGTGCGTTAACTATACCCTATATGAAGCATCGATTGGTAGTTATCCCATTCCCCCGAACATACCGGTGGTAGTGCTAGTCTTGGGAAGGGGGGGGGAGGAGCTTTGAAATTGGGTCGTATAAGGTATCGTTGGATAGATTGTCTAAAGAGAAACAACATTTACTTATGCACTTTTTTTCCTGATGAGCATTGTTTACGCACACTAAATTAAGTTATCTAAACATATAGTTTGTGACGTGCGTAGTTTACGCACAATGAAAATTGTGGTTTACTTACTACAATCAAAAGGAAATCAACGAAACATGTTGTTTTTTCTGGCGCGCATACCTTGTGTACGTACAATCAAAGGGACGTCGGGTGTACTGTAAATACCGGTACGGTGTGAGAGAACTACCGTGAACTGGGAACTGGGAACACACATTCGCACGCAGCACTCTTCATAAGTGTTCTAAATGACGACCGACCTGTCTGTATCAGACGCGACTCCGCTCTCCGTCTTACATTCGCGGTTGCTCGGCGGACCTCAGCACTGGATTCCCCTTTGCTCTTTCTAGAACGGGACTTGCTTAGCGAAATTATACGGTTTTACGTGTTAAATGATTTTATAGTCGTCTCTATGTCACTTTTTCCAATATCGTTTCCAAACAAACACACCTTGTGCCCTTAGAAGAGAAGAAGTAGGAGTAAATTAATAAGACTTAATGGTTTTGCCGGGTCTATAAATCTTTAAACCGTAATTTTCAGGGTATTAAAAAATGTTACAAAATCTTAATGCAGCAATGTGCCGCGTGCAAAGATGGAAGGAGTGCTTTTGTTAGAAAACAATATTGTGAAAAGATGACAAGAGACACACCTAACATCATTTAAGATGTAAAACGCTATGCTTTCTGTCGGCCAGTCCCGCACTAAACAGCGACAAACATTGTAACCGCGACTTGCAATGTCCTCCGCTCGGCGTCGGCTCGCAGCACAAGGGAGGCGTTGGAGTCCCCCACTTCCTTGGTAGGGATATTAAGAAAAGATCGATATATCGAAATAACTATATAATATCAGCGACATTTCGATATAAATCATCGATATTTTTCAACTGTATTTTATAAAAATTAATATATTTTTTCCCCAGTCATCGGAAATAAATTTATTTTAGTAAATTTTCTTTTAATAAGCTTTGCTTTGAAAATAAACAACTAATTAAAAAAAATACTAGTATTGCTTTGGCAACATGTGCCAAAAACCGGCGCCACGTGTTTTGCAATGCCTTGTGTCCTTTATATGTAGGAATATCTGAAGCTATTTTTCACTTGTCAAGTCCTTTAATATTACATAAAATATCGGATTTCGATGTATCTAAAATCGATCTTTTTCTTTCGATACATTGTTTCGTAAAACAATACTTAAAAATATTAAAAATATGTAAATAAAATCGATGTTTTTTTCCCCCCCCGATATCAACATCTCAGTCCTCGGGGAGGAAGGGCGGTGGCGCGACTGGCGTCGATGTAGCGTGGACGAATAACAGGGGGGGGGGAGGGGGTCCCGGTAATGGACCTCCGGAGAGCAGAACCGAGCTGGCTGGGTTGGGTGGTTGTTGACCGAGAGAGCGAACCGGACGCCGAGATGACAAGTCATTGTGTGGCCAATAATGGCTGTTTCCTGTCGCCCGACGCCGTAGCGCCGAGCCGCGATCACTGCCGCCGTACAAGGCACACCGCATTCCCAACCGGCGAAACATTTACACGAGTTCACCATTAGCTAGTGAGTGAAGAGATGTGGGCGGCTTTTAACAGCGAGGTCTCGAGAGCCAATGAGGGTGATTGAGGTGAGTATGGATCGGCGCTGGAATGAAGGGGCGGGGTGAACGGGAGATCCCCAAGAAAACCCAATGGCATCGTCCGGCACGATTCCTACATGCTAAAATCCGGAAGTGACCCGGCTGGGGATTGAACCCGGTTCGCCTTGGTGGGAGGCGAGCAGGCAAACCGCAAAGCCTCTGCGGCCCCTTTCATTAAGCATGTCATAATGTTTGGAAACGGATTCCTTACGAAAAAAAAAACATGGAAAATATGTGCATGGCTTATGATCCAAAGCTTTTGATAAGGAGTTATGCACTTCAGAATACTGGGCCAAAAAATATATTTGATTCAATATATTAGATTCTATTAGGCATGAAAGAAAACGAACGTGGAAAGCGTATCACTGAAATAATATAAGCGACCTCTGAAACTGGAAGTGCAAATAACATCCCCCATTAGTAACACAATACGTAAGGGGTTGCAATTATCACATCACATTAGAAGTTGTTCCCCTGAGCATTTCGTAGGTTTTAAAGAAACTATTAGCTATCTTGCTCAAATGCACATACAGAAGGTATCTGTTAAAATATTCTAACCCTCTCAGTTTCAGAGAAAACAGCCCACACTTCGTTACACGCGTCATGATACATACAAGGATATACTCAAGGGTCCTACAATGAACCTCGCTGCATACTTTCAACCGATACAATTTTAAGCTCGCTGATTTTTGTCCCATAGGTACACCATCACGACTACAACACCGCACGTCAGTTCAGAGCCTTGGACTTAGTGGCGAAGGTTCACGTGTTGCGCGTAACAGTGTAGCCCTTATCACTCCCGGGATTCTCGGCCTCAAACGAAAAAAAATAGATCCAGGCCCCATGGCAATCCAGCTACTTTTCCTGTATCGCTGCCGCCATTAATCCACGAAATAATCTAACTGCAGTTTACGTTAAAATATACACAGGGGCAGGAAGATTTTCAGAGATTAATTTCAAAAGTACTCAACTGCACACCAGCTGAAAGTTTTTTTTAAAATAGTGAATATTTGTTTTTATGATGATTCTATTTATCCCCACAAATATACCAAACTTCCAGCGACATCGAAAAGAGCCATTTTTTCTACCATCACGTTATTTGTATAGGTATATAGTCAACAAAATTTCCATAAATAATTTAGTTGAATAAGAAATTTTTGAATTGTGGTTGCAGTGGGGGCAAGTGATTGGGCTATTTTTCAGAGTTTAGACCAGTAGAAATATGCTCAGAATATCGTAGAAAATCCATATCACGTCATAAAAACCACATACTCAAAAATAAAGAAAAGAAGTTGAGCTGTGTTCGTCGATTTTGTTAATCGCGTCGTACAACTTCAGTGCATAATTTTTTTTTTTTTGCTCATGATTTCACCTATTATCTCCGTCGTGTGCGTCCACAGTTATTTGCGTATGTCTTTTTATAGTGACCTCGTTTTCATTTTGTTCGGTAACTCTATCGGCTGTTTTTTGCCGATGTAATTGAATTGATTCTTCTTTCAAAATACCATTGGTATTATTTGTGTGTCTGTTGGTAATAACTAGCTTTGTTTCCTATTTATTTAATTAACTTTTCGTGTTTGTGTTTTATATAGTATTATGTTGCTATAGAAAATATTTCCGCAATGGCGCTTGACCAAAACAATAGTTCATTAAACTTGTTGAAATAATATTACGTTTTAGAATGACTTTGTTCTAAAATGTATTTCAATTATACCCTTGACAGTACTGTAGTTTTTCACTATAGAGACCGGTGTCTGCTTATTAGATTATCGTATCGAAAATAATTGCACCCTGTGCAAAACAATTTTTTTGTTGGGTTGCGTGCCAATATCGAAAACAGAAGAAAATGAAAAAAAAAAAAAAAAAAAAAAACCATTTTCAGCTATTATTCCTGTCAATAACGTTCTTATTATTTTCACTGTAGGGACTAAAACCATTGCTGTAACATTAAAAAACCTTTAATAAATAAAACGTTTCAGTTTTAAGTTAAAGCAAATAGCTCTACTTAATACCATTGTAACGTTTAATTTTATCAGCCTAATAAAGTCAGTAAAAATAATATTTAGAAAAAAAAAGTAAATTGTGATATCTGAAGGTAGTAAACTCACAAATCTGTGTTAATGGTTGCCTATGTTCCTGTACGGGTAAGTTAATCGCAGCAGCAGTGTCGCTTCCTTGATCAGCTAACCCGTTTAATACCTCTGTCCATGATTGAGGACACGTTGCACACGATGGATATTTATGGTTGGAACTGTACGCGACAAGGAGTGAGTGAGTGAGTGAAGAGATTTGGGCGGCTCTTAACATCGAGACCTAGAGAGCCGATGAGGGTGAAGCGAGGTGAGTGTGGAACAGCGCTGGAATGGAAGAGCGAGGGAAACGGGAGATCCCCGAGAAAAAAAAAACTGCCGATCAGCGGCATCGCCCGGCACGATTCCCACATGCGAAGATCCGGGAGCGACCTCAAGGGGAATCGAACTCGGGTCACCTTGGTGCGAGGTGAGTGGTCTTATCACTGCACCACCGTGGCCCCCCGCGACAAGGAATTAGTGGCCTGTGTTTTGAGCGTCTCTCCTGTGAGGCATCTTATTCGTTGAGGTTTCTGCACTCCTCATTAGTGAATAGTTGGTGCCGACATCGACGAACACGCAGCACGTTGCTCGTTGGTCATGAGAAGCACTCTACGCAAGTGACAGTGAACATCACGATACCGAGCGATTGCAGCACTTGAGCCCGAACATTGCTTCCGGACTGAACGGGTTAAATCGCTTTAGTATTGCTTGTAATACTGTGGCAAAGGTTTATTCTAACTCTATCGAGTTATTACCCCTGTGCATCAGTTCGCAGTGAAAAGCTGTTGATTATACTTGGAGGTCGGTAAACGGTAGATAGTCGTTTATGTTTGAATTCATGACTCTTGAATGCGAGTGACTTACTTCAATTCCGCTTGGTCCTGTCTGTAACGAGTGACTGTGACGGAAACTATTATTCGTGACTACTTCAGTCTCGGAACCCAGTGGATACTGTTTCGGCACTCTAAAACACTGTCTCTCATGCTGTACACAAAGTGTAGGGGATTGTGGTTAAAACCAAATATAATCAAAAGTCACATAATTGTTGAACCAACTGTGCCAAATCAGTGGAAAAGACAGGAGCGGGCCTCTACTAATTTTTTTTTCACACACATCAACCCCTCTTTTTTTTTCATCACTCCTATCCAACACTATAAACACAGCATCCCCCCCCCATCTTCCCCGTGTAGCATTTTCTGTTAATGCATGAATAAGTTTAAACTTCTGTTCTGCCGAGAGGTACCGAAGCCGTATTTACCATCTCCCGTCCTAGTTATAGGCTTAGCTGCAGATACATTCAGGGAGGTAATATATGGCCTTAGTTGTTACGATGGTTGGCCAATCCCTCTCTGCCGTGAAGCACGCCTCCTTGATGGCTATTCACGGTAAAGTTAGCACTTTTGAAAGTCCTCTCTTTGGGAATACTAGTAAATAAATATATTTTATTTTAGCCTTAGATGGTAACTTCCGAATGCGGTGGAATATACACGCTATGTTTATTACTTACATGACGATATTTATTTAAAAAGGCGGTTAAAGGATGACACATGGCTGAAAGGAAAAAGTAAGGCCTCAAAAGGGCTCACTTTACCATTAACAACCTATACACGACTTCCCTTCTTCGTAGGCATATGGGGCTCAGTCGTGAAACGTTGTACTCGGGTCCCTTCCTACCTCGGACACAGAGTGCTCGAGTATAAAGAGGTGAAATAGCCGCTTATTCCGCCAACTCTTGCTGCACGCGCCACCAAAATGGCGTCACTGGCTAGGAATGAGTTC
>NQII01002196.1:116811-128270 GCA_002778355.1 Clitarchus hookeri | reverse complement strand
GGAGGAGCTTCTTTGGCTAGTGTTGGGAACACGTGCGGAAGACGAAAAATCAGTCTAATCAATATGGTTCAATAACCGGCGGGCGTTAAAAAAGTGTTTATCGAGGGTAGTTCAGCTAGTAGAGGCAGTTTACGGTTAATCCAGCACTTTTGAAATCAACATTTAAGAAATTAATTGCCCTTATCCTGTATATAATTTACGGGCGCAGTGACTGACATGAGCCCGGTGAAATTGGTAACGCTGGAGGAAAAGTAGTTCTGTGCCTTAGCATTATAATTGTTAGGTAACATTTGAGAATGCTGAAATGATTAATTTTGGTGCCTGTGTTTTTAACGTGTACAGTAAGTGTAAAAGTTAGCAAATTGGTAGCATGTATATTTCTTAATAGTTCTATACATTCGCTTGACCTACGCATGGATAAAGTGATCAGGCCCATGGCCATGTTAATTGTGCGTATGGCGGAGGAATACGCAATGCGCATTCAAGAGGATCTTAAGCAGGGCAGCCTACGATATACGGTACGAGACCCGCTGCTATGTGAAAAGCGTTTAGTCAGCTAGTGCCCGACTGTCTTCGACGAAAGTAGGCACGCCAAGGGAACGTGGACGGGGGGTAGACGGGGGTCCGGAAGGGTTACAGGGTTGGCGCTCGCAAATTCTCGGCGGGATTGTGTGCGGATGTGTAGAACGTGGTCGAGATTGCCTCATCANGGGGGGGGGGGGTACCGGGTCGTAGGGCCGTATGGTTGACCTGTTTGCTGAAGAATTTTCGCTTAATTCCTCTGCGTCAGACAGCTTTATTTTTTTTTACCCCCTTCGCTCACCTCCTGAAATTCGATTACGTGGGCCCGAAGCTTCCCGGCAGATAGCTGAAGAGAGGGCGAATCCGTTTAGCACGCCCCAGGTATTCCAACGCGTAAACTTTCTCCTGCAATATTTCTCAAGTATTCGTGGGCACAGCCCAGCTAAATGCTTGAGCCCATTCGTACCCAGTGTGCACAATCGCGTGCATAACTAACAAGAAGGTTATATTTGGCGGGCACCCTACACTGCGTGGCTCAGTGTCCGATGATCTTTCCTGTGGGTAACACATTCGTGAAGGCTGTTCATGGTAAACTGAGCACTTCTGGAAGCCGTGCTTAAGATATACCTTTATGCACATTTTGTATTCATCCGCAGCATGTGAAATCAGTATTGCCGTGGGCCCAGCCACTTTGTTCATGCGCTGGTTGACAGTAGCCGTGGCAGTATAAAAAAGTGAATACATTAAAAATCTAGTAATTCAGATATTTATATGCACGAGAAAACAGGAAACAAAATTCATAAGCTAAATATTTGCTAATGATTACCTTCCGTAATTTATTGAACGCTGAGAAAGGAACTACTTTCTCTCTCCGTCGTTAACAGCCAGTCAACGTTCCCGTTAAAATACAGGTTGAGTATAAAAGAATACCCCAACTTTGAAGGTCTATAATATCATTGTTGTTGTTTTTTCTGAAATAAGTAAAATCAACACAAAAATGCATTTCGCTCGTCCCGAGAAGTTACAAAAAACGTTCTCCGACGTTTTGATAGAGACTAGGAATAAGCTATTCTCTCAGACGTCTCGAACAGTATCCTGCATTTCCAGTTCACGGCAGAGAACAGTCTACAAGTGGCTAGAAACCAGGATACGGAGAGGAGCAGACCAAGTAACGCTATTTGCAGGAGGGCGGTATCTCGTCACGTTACGAAGCGGGAACGGAAAGAAGAGCAAGGAAGAAGGAGGAGGAAAAGATTGATAGACGTGTCAACTTCTGTGACACCGGTTCTGACTCCAGCGTTATGTCTTATCGCGGAGGATGCAGATTTAAAGCGGAGGGAATGGAACCCCCCGCAGGGTTGGAAGGGAGAGCAAAGCACATAAGGGGAGAGTGGGGAAGAGGAGTATTTATGCGTGTGCCCGCCTCAATTTCCCTCCTTCGCTACGGTTTTTTTTTTTTTTTCGTACTTTCTTCTTCCACAATACCGGGAGAAATAAAGTGCCGCGAGACAAGTCCCCATAACCGGATAACCATCTCCCTTGCAGTGATGTCGGCCGCCCGGCGAGCTAAATTACTCTCCATTCAAATGAGGAAGATAAAAGGAGACCTGCAGATTCTCCTATTCCTCTTCTGCCTTTCCTTGCATCTCTTTAAATGGCAATTTCTTTTGTCGGGCCTGATAATCGCGAAGCACGGGCCTGTCTGGAAGTCCTTTGAAGCACTCTCTCGCGAAGGTAAGGTTCGGAGCCAACCGTTTAGGACGCAACCACCAGCTCAGATTTTCCATACCTTGGTATTATATTATACTACGCGTTGTTCTCGAAAAAGTGAGCACTTTTCAATCCTTTAAAAAAAATCACTACTCGCAGCTACATACAGGTTACACACAGTTATACACACTGTGCTCCGCAAAATTATTCCAAGGCTTGTATTACTCCAAATCACGTTAATTCCGAACCAGAATCACGGTTGGATGGTTTTAACTCGCGCGCGTCGCAAGTGTCTGCGAGCGAAACATGGACGTTCAGTGTCGGGATATAACTTAATTCTGAATGGCCCATTCGAATAGAAAAGGCCTTCTTACACAGACACGTGGCCAATAGACAAAGGAAATTTGCAAGTGTGTACGCACCAAGTTGAAGAATAGTCTGCGCATAAAAATATGTTTGCGAGGTGGCCCCATAGGGACACCTGCTTTTAGTGAAAATATTTCTGCGCATATTATATTTCAATATCCTACCAGCGCAACTGAAGCGTTTCTTTGTTTATTAGCTGCTTATTGTCTGATGAGGAACGCTGGCCAATCAGAATACGGCTACTACGATACTAATCTAGTCACGGATTCTTTCTGTGAAATCTGGGTGGTCCCTAATGGCATGCAGGCTCCTAGTTAAGATGGCAGCGAGTTAGTGAAAATAGTTCGTAATAATTTCACTTGAGTTGTTAGTGCAGTGGGTAAATTTGTGGTAACTAAAATTCTTATTATTTGTTTTAAACTCATTAGAGCATGAATCTGCACTGCAGTAATACACTCACATTTCTAACAATTCCACGGTTTTACATGGGTAGCGCATGAATAAAGAGGTGAGGCCCATGGCAATGTTAATTTTACATGTTGCACAAGGATACACAATGAGAAGTGAAAGGCCTTAGCAGGGCCTTCAAAAATGCCCAGTTAAGGCGCAGCTCCACCCCTTCTGCAGAAATTCTTCGTTTTTCGCGTCATAGTTTCGGATTCATAGCAGTTACTGATAATGTACGATTTTAGAAAATTTACATTTTACGAGTTGTTTAATATGTGTGTGCGTATTTTTAATTGTGTGTTATCTGCTTGCTGTAAAAGGTCGATAACATAATCCTATTTTATTAATAAATTCTCGAATATTTACAACAAGCAGATAAAACACAATTAAAATTACGCACAAAAATATTAAACAACTCGTAAAATGTAAATTTTCTACTATCGTACACTGACAGTAATTGTTACGAATCCAAATTTATGATGCCAACACGAAAAATTCCTGCAAAAGGGGTGAAGCCTAGCCTTAAACTTGAACAGCATTTACTTCCTGCACACCAGCTGTTGCAAATTATTTGCCATATATGGGNCCAAGTTTATTGAATCGAAGCTCCTGATTGGTGGATTTTAGTTTTTATTGAAGCATTTAGCAACCCTCGTGATGTGTCGAAGACCATCTTTTTAAATACATCAGGACAGAAACAGCTATAAAATAAACCCATCTGGTATACATTTTCTTCGTGGCTTTCTTACTGAAATCCTAACCATTGTCTTTTTAAGCTATTTTTTCGATCAAAATATACAATGTCAATATGTTCGCAACATAGTGTATAGTGTTTTTTAATAAGCACAAATAATGGTGTGCATTTTTTTTTAAAGACAGTGAATACCATTCGTTATCTCTTCGTGATTTCGGTATCTGAGGTTGTTCGGAGGAAATAAAATTTTTATCTACGATCAAAACAAATTTTCTCTCCGGAATATAACTCTGCAAGTAATTATTTTTCAAACTTTTTTTTCAACTGCAATACGTTTTTAGATGCTCTGTATAGTTTTATAATAAAACGGAAATTGAACAACGAATTCTAGGCTAACTAGGAGCGTGTAAGTCCCGATCAAGAATCGGATACCAACGTGTTGTTTAATCAATTTATCAAAGAGGACTTGGTGTGCAGGAATGGGCCACAGTTGCCATATTTAATACTGGGTCTTGTTTTACAGGCCGTGCATTTTCCCCTCCATTTTATCCTTAGTTTTTGCGCAGATCCGCGGTATTAGTGCGTATAAATTGTTTTCCCCCACCCTTACAGCCTCCCCATCCTCTGCATCTTCTGGTTACTAATTGCGAACCTCTGGACCCCGAATACCAGTAAAATAAAAGCCGGGATGCCTGCAAGAGTGCAGCTTACCGCATTTCGGGAACCAGCCACCGTCTGCGAGAATTTATACAGGGTGTCGCGCAAGGAAGTTAAACCAGTTCCTCGGAAAAACGATTCACAAAAAGAAAGTCAACAATTACAAAATTCAATTGTTCTCTCTCCAATGTGAATTTTGACTACAAAATAAAACCATGAAAAAATCACATAAAATAAGAAAACCAATACCGTCGCAAAAACTTAAAACGGACAATATATTCTTTTAAATGAACACCAATTTGCACACAATCTCAGGAAATTATTACGTATACACGAGTAAACCAGTAATCTGCAATAAACGTAAAACGTAAAAAAAAAAAAAAAAAAAAAAAACTAAGTGAAGGAAAATTAGGCAGTACGGAAATAAAAGAAATGTTTATACCGAGTCATGAACAGAATAACTAATTTTGTGAGGATACAAGAAGTGTTGTGCTGGACCAGTGAGATATATTTTCTCTCTGTTCGCTGGGAAATGTGACATCACTTGGTATCAAATTTTATTACCGTTTTTTTTATTTCAAATACGTTATCCCTTTTCCTGTATTTAGCAGAGTTTCTGGCTTTAACAGAACACTTATATTGCACGGCAGGTTTACAATAAAATAATAAAATAATACTTTATAGGTACCAGAGGTTTTTCTATGCAGCCTAAAAATGGACAGTTACGGACTGATATTGACGCGTACAATTCATTAATGTTATGTATGCTAAATAGCAGGAATTTGTAGAGCCCACACATACTGTAACTACTTTGTGTCTTGACAAATGTCACACGTAAACTGTCAGTTGAGTGTCGAGACTTGAGACCCGATGAGGGTAAAACGAGGTGAGCATGGACCCACGCCGGAATGCAAGGGCGGGGGAAACGGTAGACCCCAGAGAAATCCCTCCGATTAGCGGCATCATCCGGTACGATCCCTATGCGACCCCGTCGGTTATCTAACCCTGTTCGCCTAGGGGAGAGGCGAGTTGTCGAACCACTACACCTCCATGGCCGCTGTGAACGGTCTGCATTTTCACGCAATCGATTAAAATTTCTAGGATGCCGAGATGATAAAAACAATATTCTAGGATTCCTTGCTCACTGCTGTCGACTTCGGAAGATGTTTTTTGGCAGCACGGAGTAAAACTTATCATCAGCTATTATGCGGGTCTCTCGCCCAGTCACGACCGGGCGTTCGCGATTAGATGAGGATTTAACCTAATTAATTTTTAATGAAGGCGGCATTGTTGCACGCCTGGAGGATCGACAGCAGCGCTCCTGGCGGCGGGGTTGAGTTTCAGCTGAGTCATTGTATGGCGGTTCTAGGGCTGCCTTCCGTTACTGATGACCAGCAGCGGGATCGGAGGTGGTTCATCACAACGTCGCTCAGTAGCAACGGAGCACTTATCATTATCCAGCACGTATTTGTACTTGTCACTGAGTCGGTGATTTCTGGATACTCGATAGTGACATTCCACTGAAATTTAATAAAAAGAATTCTATCATAAATTTTACTTTTAAATGTAGTTTCCCCTATTTACTCAAGCATTTCAATCATGGCGGTCTTTATACTGAACGTCGCACATGATGTAGAATTAATTGTATACACTGTACGCAGCAGAAATCGGCGTCCAATAAAGAAGTCCCTCACATGATCATTCATTTTTTTAGTCTATATTCCGTAATGTGTGTGATACCTACTGTTATTGGGTGGTATGTAATGAAAAATTAACGTCCCATTAGTAACCGTGCAATTAAACTTACTCTATTTTAAGAAAATACTTTCCAGTAGGACTCAGTTTTATTAATATCTTCTAACGTAGTTCAGTTTAATATTTACGCATGAGTAAATCACTTATAAAAAGAGCCAAAATAATTAACTAGAGTGTAGACTGTATTTAGCTTTATGAAATCTCGTGTATTTTAATTCTTACACAATTAACAACGCAATATGTACAAATAAAAGAGGAATCATTAGTTTTAAATATGCAATTTTTGATTGAGGCTTAAATTTTATTGTATGGATTCTCACCGCTATCTATGAAACTACTACACATTTCATTTCACTCAAAAAAATGTCACTATTGTACACTGTCTTGTAAAGAAATTTTGAAAAGTATTTGGGCATTGAAAACTTCCTAACTCTTCATTGCCATTCAATTAGAAACACAACTTTTTTTTTTTAAGAAAGTGGGGAAAAAATAGTTACGAACACTGAAGATATGAGCAGCAGACAGGCCACAACTTCTCTCATTATGTCCCATAATGCTGATAAGGCAATGTTTTGGTGGTCTAGTACTCTGCGATCTTTTTTTTTTATGGTTTATTAATACTTGTGTGATGAGCAGCGAGTCACAAGAGAAGGAAGTGGTTTAACAAACCAAGCCTATTAACATAAAACATACATATTTTTTAGTATATTGTCATTTGAGAAGTGCGGGGAGGGGATATGCAGAATTTGATTTACAGTACGTGTATCCTTCCTTGAGTAAAACTGGAAGTACCACGCCTCGTTTTACAAAAGCTTAGTCGACAATCACTTTACTGGTAAAATAAATTGCACACATGGAACACGCACATACCAGGAAAATTTGCTTCTGAAATTAAGAGTTGTGAGCTTTAAAAAAAAAAAAGTGTTTGAATGTTTATATACGCTTGTGTGTATGTGTGAGTGCGTGTTACCACGTGTACTCGTACGTACGTGTACGTACGTGCTTATGCGTTACATTCGTCTGAGAGCAGGGATGCCCAAAATTAAATCACGGAAGTTTGTATTGCCAGGTGCTTGAAACCTATATTCGAGATAAAAAAAATTGCGTTCTACTCTGCTTGGCTGATGACCTTTCACTGTTGTATAAACCCAGAAACGATATTTTAGAGTGTAAAATGTGGGCGTATGTATAGCGACGTCTGAAATTCTCCTGAGTTTTCCTGACGACCGTGACTTAACAGTCTATATATGTTCACTTTTGGTTTGGGCTAACCTTTTTGTAAATATGCAATAACAGCATCTACTCTGTAAATCTAGAGAAAAAAAACTCATTTCAATCAGTGAATGATCGTTTACGTCGAATTTAAATTTTCGATTTCAACCGACCTGTAATAACTAACATTTACTGCGAACCAGCACCTAGACCAGTGCGATTCACTGTAAATCAGTATCATTTTATGTATTAAGAATAAACAATACCGTGACTAATTGACTAATTATAGCTTCTTGGAAGTCGCATTTCGTTTACTTAGAGTCTTTTTTCCGGTTTTTTAGATTTCTATTAAAATATTAAACCACTAAAATCAACAATGTTGTGACAATTAATTACGTTAACATTTTATAATAATAATAATTATTTATTACTACAATGCAAATAAACTGTACAAGTACAAATATTAACAAAGCCTCCTAAGTAATGTTGCAGCAACCAAATGTAATACTCTAAGAATAACAGGAAGAATAAAATATTGTGTTACTACGACATTAAAATAATATCCAGCCGACATCAGTTTACACAGACTTGACGATGTAAAATGGGGACAGCGATAACCTCTTAAGATGAAACCACTATATTTGAACTTTGAAGCATTGAATGAGAACTGAATGTAACTTGGATAAGCTTTCAAACCCTGCAAAGCAGTTTACGTGGGTAAAATATGCATAGGTGCGTTTCTAGAGTTTAAAGTATTTCCACATACAAAAAGAGTACTGCTGTTTGTCATTATATTTTGTAGAATGCCAACAATATGAACCGCAGTTAGACATGATAACACGATCAATTGATAGGCCGTTTGATTTTGTGGCGTGGAGATTCGCCATGAACACAAGGCGCGACACTCTCCTATTTTCGAAAGTGGGAATCGTGTCGGACGATGCCACTGGTCGGCGGGTTTACTCGGGTATCCCGTTTCCTCCACCCTTTCATTCCGGCACTGCTCCATACTCACCTCAACCACCCTCATCGGCTCTCAAGACCTCGCTGTTGAGAGCCGTCCAAATCTTTTCACTCACTCACAAGGCGCTAGTTCGATTCTTCCCTTCCCTTGATTTTTTTCCTCATATGTAATATTTCTTTTTGTGACAAAATTATTGTACTAAATTTAATTTACATTAGAATGCTGTTTTCAAGCAAAGGAAATACAATAAAACTCTGAGCACAGGTGTTGACATTAGTTGAATAGTAAATCTGTTTTTGCCACAGACACCGCCTCTAAGTTGACAGTATAGTTAAGAGGTACACTTATAAAAGTACTTCATATTACTTTACATTAGTAGCACAACAATATGTTAAATTAACATCAACACTATACTGTTGATACATTATACTTATTGATGTTGCCTATAAACACCAATGGCTGTTGTTGGTTAGTAAATAGGTTCTCTAAACGTGTGTTCGCTTAATTACAGCAGAGACTGAAGGCGCAACGTAAAATAATGAAACTGCAGGAATAGACGAGACAAGACAATTTTTTTTTTCTAAAATGAAGAAACATAATCCAAATGTGGGGCTGTTTTTTGTAAACATCCTCCAACTCCCTTTCGTGCAAATTTCTTGTCCGTTATCTTCGGGGCCAAGACACGGAGATGCGTCGAAACAAAGAATCTCCCCATCCCTCGCCTCGACGTCTTGGGAAGTATGGGACGGGGGTCCGAATGCCGTGCGAAGGCGGCAAGGGGAAAGACGAAGGGAACCTTGGCATCTCTTCTCGCGGCCTCGTAATGACATGCTATTTTACTTTACTTTCGCCCACTCTTCCTCCTCCTCAGACTTTCTTCCGCTTTCTCCCTCTTCGCCCACCCTGCACGTCGCACGTGCCACGGGAAAACAGACTGGTACGCTGTTAAAATATTCCCGATATTCACCGCCGAGTGCCGCAGAAGGACAGCCTCGCCAGATCTGTAATTACGCGGAGGCCTTGAGAGTGCCTGCTTCACATTAAACATTTTCAAATTGGGATAATTTTTTCGTGTGGAGGTTATTTATCAATTTCGGTAGAAATCCTTCAGTTCTGGAAGGAAGAAGGACGGAAAATAAACTATACCAACATTTTTGGCATTCTAATATCCGATGAAAAAATATCTGTCAACCAACGGCGTGTGGTGAACTGTTGCAAGGTAATCTGTGTTTTGCACTGTGCTATACCTAACCGTTTGCTGGTTTACACATCGGCCACTTAAACGTATAGTAGTGCAGTTGACGTCGCAGCACGTGTGTAATAGGTGCCTCGATTCTCGTGATTGGTCGCAATACATTCTCTTTCTCCCGACTCCACTATGGTTACCGATTCCAGCTGCGTTCGCCGAGTGTTGTACAGCACTGATCAAGCACCAGCTTACCTTGCAACCTTTCACCACATGGCACTACTGTCAATATATTCTATTCATATTTGTAATACCATAGAATACAAATTTTGTACTATCTGTACAACAATCGGGTTATTGTTTATATATAGATTGACCCAGTTTACAGTCCCACTTGAACTTGCTGCTAATACGTTGTTTAGTTATTTACCTCCTTGCTTCTTCCACCAATTCTCAATTTCCCCTCGCCTCCCACCTAGGCGAACCGGGTTCGATTTCCGGTGGGGTCGCTCCCGGATTTTCGCATTTGAAAATCGTGCCGTACGATGCCGCTGGTCAGCGGGTTTTCTCGGGGATCTCCCGTTTCCCCCTCCATTTCGTTTCGGTGCTACTCCATACTCACCTGCTTCAGCCTCATTGGCTCTCAAGACCTCACTGTTAAGAGCCGCTCAAATATCTTCACTCACTCACACCCTATTTCCCCTCCATCGGCCTCAGCGCGCTATTTGTCCAGCTGTCCATACTAGCTGGAGAGAGAGAGAGAGGCGTGGGAAAAAACCACGGAACTCCGTAACCAAAGAACGGCCAATCAGCTGAAATTCAAGTGGATGCTGAAAAACAAACGGCTGTGGAGTTACGGAAGTAGTTCCATATTTTTCAGTAAGAAATAATTTTCCTTTCGCAAACCTCGTGAAATAATACACAATAGAAACGACGGGTGTGCCTAAAGGACAGGTATGAAATTACTGCACCATCGTTAAAATGTAATAATCACCAGTGTATCTCTCATTAGTAATTCACGTCAACAATTATATTATTACCGTCTTGAACCATTTTAATCACTACGTTAATCCATAGGTGTACTTATCCTAAATTTTTTTACCAATATCAGGCTACAGCAGGTTCCGGTAGGGACCCCTCCCCTCCCTTTTTTCAGATGTTAACTACAAGATTGCTTAACTAACAGCAAGCGTCTCATTTCTGCTCTCTTGAGATGTAATTTTTGATATGCGAAAGAAAACTGCTGCAGTTATTCAGTGGTAAGGGTGCCGGACTCCAGAAAAAAAAGATTATTTTATAATTTGACCAAACATTGTTTAACTCGTACGCATAGTATGTAATGACATTTTTCCTCTAATAAAAAAATACTATTATTTTTTTTGAATGATTTGATGTCAAATAAAATATTCTTCTGTTTTGCTGCAGCCTTAATAACAAATACTAAGTTGTACAGATGAAAACATCTAGAACAAATTATTGCCGTAATTGCTTGACATAAACATAATCACCAAATAACATTCTATAATTTAAAATTGTTTAAAAATATGCAAATAAGTCTCTATATTTAACAATTATTTTCATAGTTATAGCTTGTTATTTGGTAATTACACGTGTCACCCGGTGGCCCATGGGAAAAGTTTACATTGTAAATTTTTTCATCTGTACAAATTAGCATTTGTTACTATGGCTGCAAAAAAAACAGAAAAATCTTGTATTTGAAATCAAATTATTAAAAAAATATGAAGTGTCAAAATTTATTTATTTTGCGAAAATGTCATCACACACTCTGCATACGAGTTGAACAATGTTTGGTACAAATATAAAATAAATAATTTTTTTTTTTGTGTGCGACAGCCTTAATACGTCAGAGTCTGGGAGTCAATTCATTTCCAACGGTGTAGCTAGTCTTCCTCGCTGAGAGGACCTCCCAGTCCCTTGGAGTTGAA
>NQII01002196.1:95121-116787 GCA_002778355.1 Clitarchus hookeri | reverse complement strand
GGGGGGGGGGGGAGGAGAGGACGCGGCTGAGGGCAAGGCAAACAATGACGTGGCAGGAGACAAAAGAATATGAGTGGGCCGCAGGTGAAGCGGCGTTTACTCGCCTGCTCGCAAAAGAAGACGGCCGCTTCTGATAACGGCTTGTCCTTCCCTCTTCCCGCGTGGGAAGGCGAAGAAGCAAAGCCCAGACCACCGCCGGTAGATCCGCGTCCGGGTGTTAGTGGACCCTGCTGATGGTCTTCTGGGTCTTCTCGCAGTGCTCCTCAGCTCCTGACCCAGTTTCCACCGCGAGACACCTAACAACGATGAAGATAAATGGCGCACGTGGAAAGATTTGGGCGACTCTTAACATCTCGGGGTCGATGAGGTTGACGCGAGGCGAGTATGGAACAGTGCCGGAGTTCAAGGAGCGGGGAAAATGGGAGATACCCGATAAAACCTGCACGACCAGCGGCATCGTCCGACGCGATTCCCACATGCGAAAATCCGGGGGCAACCCCACCGGGGATCGAACCCGGCTCGCCTTGGTGGGAGACGAGTTGTCTAGCCGTTGCGCCACTACGGCCCCGCAATTGCACGTGTTCTTATTTAAATTCACCAGGCGGTGTTTTGAGCACAGGTATATACGAAAACCTGGACCATCCTTCTGCAGCTATGGTATGTTTAATATTTGAAGTTAATTTATTCAGGGCCAGCTGTTTGTTTTCCTCGATGTGCCTAATATCCCAGCTTACTATCCTATTGCACTGATCCTGATTGTCGCTGCAGCACGAAAATAGTGCGTCTTATGACGACACGAGGCTGCTCCTCCTCGATGACTAGACTTGCCGCAGATCACTGATACGCCCAGCTGACGACTCTCCCCACCCCTCCTTCTCACACGCACCTGCTCTCAATTCTCCTTTCCAACTAGTCCTCTGCTAGGTACTGGACTCTCGTTCAACGACTCTTCTGTGGCGAACAACAGTCCGGTATGTTTGGGAATTTTGCACATTGCATTCGGGCGCCCGCTACCGGCGGCACTCTCCGGCCTTTGCATCTCGGCTGTCGTCGGCAGAGCCGTTATGTACAGTTTTCTATCGACACTGAAGTTCGTCTTTTACAGACTACTGACTCCTTGCGTACCTTTGGACAACGTACCTGATGATGATAACGAATCTCGCTAATAACCACGTCACTAAGTCGACAGAGGTCATAGTGAATAGAGAGACGAATAAGAGACTGGTACCAGAAGTTTGATGTGGATGAGGGATTTGGTAATGGCAATGGTATGGTGCGGTCGTTGATATGAGAACTTCATATTGGTAGAAATATGTCGAGATGGCATTGAAATGTGGGATAAAAAGGAACTTGGAGGACGGCTGAGTAGGTTTACGAGAATCTGACTGGCTATACTTGGAAATTTTTCCGGAAAGCCGCACGCCAAAAAAATTTGCAGGATCCCAAAGTTGAAAAGGTAGAGCAGGAAATAAGCCATTCCTGTCAGGATGCACCACAGAGTTCGGTTCTTGAAAAGTTAGCGATGAGTCAAGGCCCGTTGCTAGACTCAGGGTTTAGCCGTGAATATATCTGGTTTATCATGTAACCCGCCCCCCCCTTTTTTTTTTTACCGATAATCTCACCATCATAAAAGCGGGGCATATACTACCAGATATTGATATTAGGGTCATATGTCTGTCCATGCCGTCAGGAACGAAGTTCGTAAGTTCAAACTAAATAGTGTCGTCGGTTCGATGGTCGCTGCTTACGCCTTACATGCGCTCCCACGTTTGCATAATATTTATTTCTCCCCTTCGTCATGATTTAACTTGAATAATGCGAAGAGGCTTGGTTGGAGAAGGTTCGAGTTGCAATCCTCCGACCGATTCCAAATTTATACTTATCCTGTGTGCACTAAGTCTACGTTAAATCGGCTCGGAGGCCACTATTATTACAAGACTCTAGAGGCCTAGCTAGATCTTTCTGTGTTGTGGGTCGTAACATTACAAACACTCGTAGAGAAGTAAGAATCTTCTGTTCTCCTACCGTCGGTGGAAAATTTAATCAACTGGAAAGTTAAAGCATAATTAAATCTGTTTCAGACTACCATTCGCAACCATAACATTTTATATAATTTTCTTTTAGCAATTAACTGTTACTGCCCTATATATTCAATTGGTAGGGTTTTCTAGGACATTGTTAATCTGTCTGCAATAAAGAAGAGCTAAGACATTTTAAAACAGGTTTTCCGCTGAATATTGTACAATGGTGTTATTTTTTGTCGGTTACTAATTATAATATAAAATAACCACATCTAAGCAAGTGCTTACACATTCAGTTTCTTCATAATTACCTCCCGTCATTTTATTTCTCAGTATGGTGCCAATCATAAAATGCATCCTGAAAGAGCATCGGTTGACGTAATTGCGAAAGATATATTCACTCTTCTTATACATCAGCCAGTAGTTATTCTGTCAAGTTGCTCACTGCTGAGGAATGAATCCAATCTGTTCTTTTTTTTTTGCAGTCTCCGTCGGACGTAATTTAATATTGTTACATGTGGCCACTTCGCTTCACGTCCTTCCCCTCCCCACTCCTCCCAGGACGACGTCACCGGTACCTGGAGAGAGGGACGCCTCCCCACCATGCGGGACCAAGATGACGCTAACGGGACTGACGTCACTCCAGCCTCTGGAAGAATAAATTGACTTGATAGCGAACTTTCTGGTCGTCCCCTCCCTCGGCGCAACTTGAGAGGCAGGATGAAACTTTTGGGGCAGGCCACCTCAGCTATATAAACCGCGGCATGCGTCTTTGTCGGCAGTCTTGAACGGCTGTTAGTGCTGGGCTTGTGATCCATGGAGGAAGGAATAACAGAAGATGGCCGTCTACGACGTCACTGAAGCTGCACTTTCGTCCATCGTCATAGAGTGATACCCAAAACATTTAAAATGTCGAGGCAGTTTTTTGTTTTTAATGCGTGTAAAATGTGGAAGTTTTTAAACAAATAATAATCAATTAAGCTAAACTTTCAGGCTGAAATATCAACATGGTTTGATACAATGGTTTCCATTATAATTGTGACAGGTTAGGTTGGGTGTCACAACATGGTGGACAGGCTATATCACTTTATAGTGCACATCTGCAGACAAGGCCACCCCTTGGTGCGATCATCGGGACGCCGGGCGACGATGCAGTGACCAGCGAGTGCAGAGTGCGACCATCGTGAGAGCACAGACCGAGACTCACCGGCTGGATTGTAAGAAAATGGGACTTGAGACGTCAGTGGCGGACGATTGAATTGCTCTCAATGTATGACAGTGGGTATTGTGGTTATAATGGGCGAACTAATAAGTGAAGATCAAGTGACTGAAGCTTTATATTATTAATTGAGACTGGCATAAATATTGCCCACACCAACTGGAATAACAACTGTTAATACAAGGCATAGGTAGTTATAATTTGTAAGTGGTATCTGTCTGTAGTTTTATAACCCTGTAAATAAATTATTTTTATCAAGGTCTCCATCCATCACAAACTTGGATACACCCTAGGCAATTTGGTACAGTACATAAATGAAACGAAATCCTAGTCCTTCACAAATTATTGTTTCCCTCGCAGTCATCAGTGTTTTCACAGCACTCCAAGCAGTTGAAGATGACGAGAAGGGACGGGATCCACATCCCCACACCACCTCCCCGACAAGTGGAGGGTAAAATGTTCTCGGCTCATGAACTGGCCTTTCAAGTGGTCCACAAATTCGAGCTCCACAACAGAGAGACAGGTTCTTGGGATGGAGTGGAGATGTTCGTTTGTGTTGTGGGCCTCCCTCTCCTCCCCCCCCCCTCCTCGACCGCTGTAGCTCAAACACATTATACCGCAGGCTTGTTTGAACAAGGGGCTTTCTGGGTCTGCAGCCAGCTGCCCTTGTTGACGCTGCCGGGCTCTGTTGTCTCAACAGTCGTGAAGGCTGGCCGCGGGGATCTTCGTCACTGTGTCACGGCGCCCGGCCGGACCACCGCCAATGCTCCGTCGAGCAAGCGGCACGTCTCACGTCCGCGCTATTCACGATGCCACTTTACTGTATTTCCAACTACGGAAGATTTATAGTAACTCAACTGATGTACAAGACGTAAGAAAATGACGGATTGTAACACCGGGCGTTGCGAAAAGAAGCTTAAACTGCGACGAAAACATATCGAGTAATTTTGTGTTACGGCTAGAGATGATGGTTTACCGCGGGAAAATTTGACTGTTTGCTAAGGATTCAACGTACTCTACACATTTCCGACAGTTTCCTTTTCTTATTGGCCGTCATGCATGTATGAAACCACTAACCCGTTTAACTCGGCCAATAAGGATTCTGATACTCTAAAGCAGAACGTTTGTGATTGGCCTACAAATAACTTAGCGGAGTCAAAACCTTGGTCATCCAATCAGCAAAGGGTAAACCAGCTATCGTGTTATCGAAGATACGTTGGTTCAAAAAATGTTCGCTATTTTACATCATTTGTAGTGATGGCCAACCATTTGATCGTAGCGGCCATGTGAATCTAGCGTATAATAGTGTGTGGATTGCAAATATAGTGGCAAAACCTTTTGCCGCGATTACTACAGTTCATGTGATACTGAATAATGCACGACGTGCGTCCGCGTGCCAGCGATTGGACGGTGGGCGCTTTCAACATCGAACGTAAATCCCGCCCGTGTAAAGAAGTACTGTGGACACCTGTTGTGGACAGCTAGTTCGGCGTTTATTCTTGTGCTCTAAGTGATGTGCACTAATGTGTAGCGTCGTTACATTATGCATCACAACACATGGTTTGCTGCCTTCAACACAGCACTATTGTGTAGGTAGTGCGGTGCTCCATGCACACACGCATGCACGCACACACGCTAGATTCAGGGGACCGCTGAGACCAAACAGTTGGTCGTAATAAAAAAAAAATCACCCGTATATTTTCGTCTCCGTTTTTAACTTTTCTAAGCAACCCTCGTAACTAAACCATCTAACGGTTACAACATAAAATGTTGAGGGAAAACCAAGTCATGTTGAGACACTCCAATCCGGTATATATGACCTTAGTCAATTCCCGGTTACTTCCAACTTTTCTGAAGCCGTGCAAAAGTTCTACTTCCAGGTTATTCCACCGCCCCATGCAAACAAAAGCTTAAAAAATTACGCCAGTGGGACAACGCACCGCATACGCACGCACTCAGTGTAATTCTATTATGCATACAAACTATTTCTCACTAGACATTGTCAACACACATATTTCCTCTCTGTTTTAATTCATATTAATTATAAATGAAATATAATTTTGAAATAAAATATGCGTAAAAAATCTATTCAACCAAAAATATGGTATGTTTATGTTAACACAAGCATAAAACTTTTGTGATACACAGCAAATCTAGGAAACAACCAAACACGCGATACATGGGGTGATTTTTCAAAGGTTTGATTTTAAAAATGTGAAGAAACTGTGAATAGACTATCCATTCTCTCATTGGCTGTGCGAGGCTCTGGGAATGGCCTGTGTGTCTGATTGGCTACTGCATGTTGCTAGGCTGCCGGCTAGCAAGTAGGTTACCATGCGCTGATTGGCGAACGGCGTCTCAATATTTTGTTGGCCAGTGATGCCATTTTTCTGGCATGTGCGGTTGTAATTCGCGGTATAAACTGTTGTTTCACCTCTATATTTTTTAGTACTCTGTGGTTTAAGTGTGCAGTACTTTCTTCCGGAAAGAAACCTTGCTAAGACCGTTCAAGGGGCCAATCATTTCCTAGCTTTTCAGGATATTCTATGGTTTGGTCACATTATATCAGTGATAATGTGATGAAATACGAAATCATTTGAAAAAATAACAGTTAGGCCTATGTTGTTTCTAGTGTAAATATGAAAAATTTAATTTAAATTTTGATTCTTGCAATGGTTCAAAAAGTTATTTTGACCTTAAGTTTGGTTTCAGCTAAAGTGTTTCATGAAGTCACATTAGTGTTTCTTAAATTTACATAAGTGTCATGTTGCAATTTATTTGAAATTCGACACTTGGATCACCTGCGGCGAAGGTGAGCACAACTGTTAGTAGTTTTGAATTAAATGTTCTTTATTTCAAAATTTAAAAATAACATACCGGCCAACTGCGTTATTAAGTAAAAAAAAATCAAAATCGAAATGAGAATATGATGAAACAAACAATTATTTTAAGCTCTACCTTAATGTATTAAATTTGTTCAATTTTGAGATTTCAAGGAAAGAGATACAAAGTTTAAATTTTTTTAGTTTCCATTCTTTTTTACAGGTACTTTTCTTCGCCATTGTCAATTTTTTTTTTCACACAATTATTTCATATCGCAACGACTGAAAATTCAGTGAACTTTTAGGAACAACAAACATATCATGATAAAGCCCACTGAATTATCTGCTATAGTTGGTTTGTGGTTTACTAAACTTTGCAATCAACCTCTAAAAAGAAAAGTTCCTGCCAGCAGCTGCATACTTTTCAACTGGAATATTTTCAGTAATGTTGGTGGCGAATGAATAACGCAAAGTAGTTCTACGTCAAAGTTATGTCTGAATTTATGAGATTTGAAATCGGTCGCGGTAAGTTATATGCACATCAAAGGAACAGTTAAGGCTGAAGAAAATAATTGCGTCTTAAATAATTTCATTGTGTCCCTTGGATAACGTATAAATACTAATAATTACGCCCGTGTCTATGTTAATACGTAAAAATTATGGAAGGATACGTGATTGACGAAAATAAATCGAGGTTTTTTTTTTAAATTACTTATTAAACTGAGAAGCAGCTCTTTTGGTTTCGAGTTAAGTCGCAAAAAGGGCACAAGTACCAGACATGCTGGAAGTTCTGGAGGACTAAAACGTGAGTGAGTGAAGAGATTTGGGCGGCTCGTAACATCGAGATCTTGAGAGCCGATGAGGGTGAAGTGAAGTGAATATGAAGTAGCGCCAGAGTGATGAGGTGGGAGAAACGGAAGATCCCCGAGAAAACCCGCCGACCAGCGGCATCGTCCGGCACGATTCCTACTTGCGAAAATCCGGAGTGAACCGGCCGGGGATTCAACCCGGTTCGCAGTGGTGGGAGGCGAGCATTCTAACCGCTCAGCCACCGTGGACCCAACAAAAACGTGAGTATCAAAGAAAGTTTCGACGGGCAACACAGAAAACGTGTGTTAACGAAGGAAAGTTACGGATAATGCCATCGTCTACCTCGAGGTATTCTGTAAGGGTGCTGTAAGGGTGACACAGGCGCATGTATTATATGCCTCGTCACCTCTACACTCTAAGACACTTCTCTGACGCGCATTTCCTTATCGTCAGCTAAGAGTTTCAGCGGTGACCACATTGTTTTATGGCGTAATAAATATAACGGGATTTTATATCACCATTTCCTTCCCGGAAGATTATGCAGTGAAATCTTTATGCCTAGAAATGTTCGAGAGGTCACAAATTTTAGTAGTTTTCTTTAAAAAGAAAAAGTGCATATTACAGTCGGAAGTGAAAACTAATACCGTGTCACTTATGCAAGAAAATTCTTAATATTCGTAAGCCCATGCCACTGAAAATAGTGGACGGTTTGTACACTTTAAACCTTGAATCAGTGATAGCAATCAGTGAAACAACATTCACTGAAAGTAAGTTGATGAGCTACTGTCGCCTGGCGAATCAAGCAAATGAACTGGGAACAAGTGACTTATTGCAGTGGAATTCTCGATGTTCATCGGGAATCGCAAATAAATCAGTTAAATTCAGCCATCATATTAATTAGTTACCTGGCACTAATTATCAGTCGCTGATTTCTCACTGTTTCAGATTTAGAGCGTAAATAAAATGTTATTTTAAGAAGTTCCACGGACGGTTTGGTACTACGGGTAGACAGCTATTGAACTTTATATGGTGTTCTGTATGAAACCTGTTTCGTTTCTCTTGTATAGAGGTATCTACGATAATTGTCGCTTCTCAACCATATGTATATTATATATATATATATATATATATTTCACGTATAGTTTTCGTAATCATGCAACAGTTTCGCGTTCTGTATCTGTATGTCAGCTGGCGTGGCTTAGAATGTCTCGTTCACGGAGTAATTTTGCCGAAAGACTGTTCACGGTAAAGTTAGCGAGCACTTTTGAGACACTAGTTACTCTTTCCTATCAACAATATTTTATCTTTCTGCCACTTTATTACATAAATATTGCCCCGCCATGTAAGTAATAAACACAGTATATATACTTCACCGGGCACGAAAGTTAACGTCCAAGGTTACAATAAAATATATTTATCGACTATTATTCCAAAGAGGTAGGGCCAGTGACTTTTCGCGTAAAAATCGGAGCACACAGTAGACTTCAATACTATATACACACCTCAGCTGTTGTTATACCTCCATTGGCTGCTGGCGCCGTGTCCGTCTTTGACCAAGCCACTCAGGTCTCAGTAACTCCGACACTGAACCTTCGTGATTCGTGCGCTAACTGTTAACACGGGCCAGGACATTTTTTTTTAGCCAATCAAAGAAGCTGGACGACCCTACAGTGCTTTGGACTGTATCTTGTCTCGAAATCGTTTCGCGAAATATCACTGCCCCTACAAAGAGGGCTTCAAAAAGTGCTCACTTTACCGTGAATATCCTACAAATAAGTATACCTAATGTAGTGTTCATAGCATGTGTGTCGATGCGATCTGCCAATTGCGGACCTTGGGAAAACTGCTGTCGTGCTTGTCGCAAAACCTAAACGGAAAGGCTCCCGAGTGACTGCTCCACGTTCCTTGCCTTTCCTTTCGTCATTTTCGTATCCCCCCCCCCCTTCTCAACCTCTTTTCGTGAATAATTTGTTGGGGCATCGCACGCTTTGCAGTCGTCGTACCGTAGGGTTCGATAGAGGACATCCTTTGTTTGTTCCCTGAAAGATGGAATGCTCTGCTATAGCTTTTGCTGCATCAGGCTGTGACAAAGATTGCGACGAAAATAAAAAGGAGACCAAAGCGAAGTTCAAATAAGTTTTAAACAACAGTAACTTTTTTCGTCACCCAGGATGTCCTTATATAGACCTATTTAAAGTTGGCTCATCTAAATTGGTTTTTTCTAGGAATTAATTTTTATATTGACTTCTTACACATGCTAACGTAAAAAAATTGGTCATTTGTCGAGGGGCGATAGGGGAAGGCTGAGAGTAGCGAACCAAAAATGAAGCAGAAAAAAAAACAGCATTCAATGTATACTTGCTCTGTATTCAGGCACGCACAAACGTAATTTCAAAAAGCCGGGAAAGGAACGATTATTCATTCTCTCGTGTATTTTCGGAATGCCTAATGCCAAGACCGCTCGTTGATGCAGCACCGAATTATCCTACTAAACCCTTTCATTCCCACATTAGTATACAGTTTCTGGTGTTGCACATAAGATATATTTTGATGCATGCTGTACGTAAGCTGACAAAGAACTTGTTTCTTAATGATAACTCACACACTGTAAGTTTTGTGTTCCGTGATCAATGATATGAACCATTCATAACGTAGAGTAATAGCACGGTTCGCGAATCAGTTGCCTCCAGGAGAGGCAATTGCGCGCTGAGTCTCGCAATGTACAGTGCTGGTGAAATATAACATCCCCGTACAACATGTAGGCAATTTTCTACAATGAGCATGAAAGCGTCAGGAACTATTCTTCTGCTCGGTCTGTATCATTCCACCGAGTATAAGCTTAACATTACCACGGACCTAATCAGTGTATTCATGCGCCAGTTAAGTGAAAACGTGAAATTGTCAGGAACTTAAACGTGTTACCGATTTGCGAATTCGCACACTAATGCTCACATATCATAAAAACAACTGTATTTTCCTTGAAATTAAAACATTACACTGGCGATGTAACGTCAAGTCTTAGAACTATTTTTCATTATTCGCAACTTAATCGACGTGAGCGTGGCTGCTAGTGTATACGGTAACAGCGAGTTTCTGAGAGCCCATGAGGGTGATCGAAGTTGAGTATGGAGCATCGCTGGAATGAAAGGGCAAGGAGAAACGGGAGATCCCCAAGAAAATCCGTCGACCAGCGGTATCGTCCGGCACGATTCCCACATGCGAAGATCCGGGAGTGACCCGGCCGGGGATTGAACCCGGTTCGCTTTGGTTGGAGGCGGGTAGGCTAACCGCCCAGCCACCGCGGCCCCGTGTACGGTATTATGCACGTAGTTATGGGTAGCGATTTTTTTTTTCAGAAGCATTTCAATAGTGCTCAGTTTACCGTGAACAACGTGCAATTCGCGGTTGGTTGTTCCGTTGTTCCCGCCTTGCGAAACTGCGCGCGCGTCGCTGCAAGTGCACGGTTGGAAGCGTCGTGTTTAAGGCTGCGGCGTTGGCGTCGCGAGCACCGGAGCGCAATGAAAAAAAAAAGCGAGCGTCGGTCGGTCGCCGGTGGCGGAAACGGCGTTTCGCGAGGGTGATCACGTGACCGCGCTCATTGTCCCTCCCGCGGGCCGCGTCCTATGTGCCGGTCCAGGGGGGCGGAAACACGTCTGCAGTGGCGGGTTATCGCGACCGTCGCCGCTTGCCTACCGGAGGGCAAAAAAGATGTTGCCGACTCACAATCACGGAAGGAAGTTAAATTGATAACCAAATACATCCACAAATAACTAACAAAGGTTATTGAGAAAGTTAAAAATATAAGCTAACTAAAAATTAAAAAGTATATTACTAAATATAATTATTTTCCACACAGTGCCAATTCTATAAAGTCAACTGGGCTAAAAAAAAAAATTAGTATAATAGTTTTGTGTAATTTTACATTTCCAGTATTTGCAATATGTTTTTAGCTTTATCATTAGCAACTTAATTTGAGTAAACAATAATGAAATTATCTATTAAAAACCACTCCTTCCGATATGCTTGTGTATATTTCGGACTATGAAGTATTGTTAATTATAGTATAATAGCGAACCGGCCCGGCTTCGCCCGGGTACAATTGAGTTTTACAGTGATTCACTAATAAATAAATTGGGAAAAGACAATTCATTTATGTGAAAACAAAATTTCAAAATTATGCTATGTTGGTCTAGATGTTTAACTGATTACGGCAACCCAAAAGGAAGGAAATATTATTTTCTCGATAGCCAAGAAGTAGGGTATTGTTTTTGGAGTGTATCTGTGCAACTATCGCGTAGTTACCACATTTCCGCTTTCCAGCGTCGATGTATGAAAATCAAAACGTGAGTTTCATCAAGTTGTAGCTTTAGAAATAAGCGTACCTAGGTACTACTTTTTGCGCCTGGCTGAGGGATCTTAATCGATTACCAACTAAAGTTAAGCAACGTGCGCAGCGGCACACATTTGGATGGGTGACCGTTTAGTGGCATAACATCTGAGCGCTTCCGGGCATCGGAGGGCACGTTAAATATTCGGTCCCAGTTGTTCTCGAATTATAGCAGTCGTTAAGCCATTTCAGAGGTCCTTGGGCGACGTGATCAACCCTGTCACCAGAGGAAAAAAACATTTCGATCACGTTCCCAGCCGTTGCAAAATTACTTTTACTGTTATTCCACAGGACCCGTATAATTTACCGGGATAAAAAGTATCCTTTGTTGTATTCCATGACCTAAATTACTTACATAACAAATTTCATCAAAATACCTTCAGCCGTTTTGGAACTGAGTGGTAACAAACATACACACACACAGACTTTCGCATTTATAATATTAGTACGATTCTAACTTTCTTCCTACTTTTTGAGTCAAACGTTTGGAACATAACCAAACACGTCATACATGGGGTGGTTTCCTAAATATGCCATGTATCACAAGCGTTTTATACTTCTGTTAACATAAAAGTATCTTATTTTTGGTTAAATTGAACTTTTACATATATTTTATACATAAATTACAATATTTCATTTATAATTATTATTACTACAGCCAGAGAGAAAAAAGGTCCGTTGGCGATGTCTGGTAATAAATAGTTCTTATGCAAAACATAATTAAACAGAGCGAGTACGAACACGGCGCGTGGTCCCCTCGGTGTACTTTCCTAGGTTTTGTTCGCATAAAGCGGAGGAATAACCTGGAAATAGAACTTTAGCAGGGCTCCGAAAAATTTGGAGGTAAACGTGAGTGGACTATGTTTAGAATCTATCCCAAATCCCTATCACTCGATAACTAAACCAATTTAATAGAGAATTTTCTGCGCTTACCACTTTCCCCTGTAGGTATTACAAACACGCCATATTAATCTCAAACGTAAAACTCAGCCATGTAAACACCAGTGTTCTCTGTAAACATGTCCTGTGTTGTGGTTCGTCGCAGAACAGTACTGCCTGTAGGTTAAAATTTTAAAAAAGGGGAAAAAATTACATAAGTAATATATATATATTTTTAGATATATAACATAATTTTTGTATCATTACTTTTTTTTTTTTTAAGCTATATGTAGTTCAACTAGTTAAATTGGCAACACTGGCGGGGTGTGAAACGGGAGGAATGGTCATGGTAAAAACACCTCCCTCCCCTGCACGAGTCGCCGTCTTTTGTTTTTGGACACGCCTCGCAGTGCGACGTAAACACAATGCCGCCTCCCAACCGGAAGAAAATTACCTGATGTGGCAAGTGGTCGGGTGTGGCAAAATTCGCGGGGCGCCCAGGAGAATGTACGGGGGGTGCTTCCGGTAGCAAAAAAAAAGCGCAGTCATATATTTCAAAAAATAAAATAAATACACAGTGCTTATTTATAAAATAACCTCCAAACAGGAGCTACGTAGCGCACTCAACCAACCTGCAACGGAATTTAATTCGGCCGCATTCTTTATTATTTCCAGTTGCCTGCCTGCCTGCCCTCATCTCCATTCGAAGCCAGCGACACGCAACGGCCGCGAACTGCACTATTCGAGTGGTTTCTGTTCGTGAATAACATCCCTTCGCTTTACAATTCATAAACCCCCCCACACATTTCCATCCCGTGGGTTTTTTTTTTTCCTCGAGGGATAGCACAGTCTTTTCGCACACAGCGAGCCTATAATAACGTACTTTTTTACTTGCAGTTTTTCTTCGTTTTTGTGCGTTCATAACTCACACGCTGATGACGGTTTGTTTTGTTCAGAAATGTTTTCACTTAGTTTTCCCCCTCTTTCACCCCTCCCCTTCTCTCTCTTTCCTCCCCCCAACGCGTCCTTTTTAACAAGGAATTGTTGGTTTGAAAAACGGGTTATGTTCTAGATTGTGTAGTTGCCCTATTTGCAAAAAAAAATGATGCGTAGTCAAATATCAATATTTTATCTGTTTGTTTTACGTACAGAATCAATGAAGAGGCAAAAAAAAAAAATGTTCTGCTCTCGTAAGTTGCCAGATACTAATTACGCCCTATGCTACGTATTGGTTTGACCTAGCACAGCTATACCATGCACGTGGTTTTCCATTTATAAACAATACATATACGTTCATACATATACAGTCATACACCGAAGAGCCAAATAAACTGGCATAGGCGTGCGTATGCAAATAGCAGAGGTATGGAACCGATCAGAGTAACGCGATGCGGTCGGCAGCTGGATCGGTTACTGCTGCTACAATGGCAGGTTAAATTACATTCATGTCTGTTTCTGTAGTAAGAATCCTCAATTGATTTCCTCGTAGATTTTTATAATTTCAGTGAAATTTAAAAGCGCAAACTGACGTTTATTTTCTGAATTATTTTAAAGACAATAATTTATTTTTGTTTCCAAAGAATAGTCCAACTTCTCAGCAAACTTAAACAGGCAGAAAAAATTATTCCAGATATTTAAGAGGGAAGTATCCTTACCATCTTGGATTTACCTACGTATTTTCCTCCATTACATAATTTTTGGAGTCAATATTTAAAAACCAGGCTAGTCATGGCATAGGGAACATCTTAACAGTTATTTAAAAATTCAACTTATTTTTCTTACATGATTAGTTTCACTTCTGTCACCGCGATAAAATATTACCTAATTACTAAATAATGTTAAACCCCCATGGGAAAATGCAGATATAATTGAAACCGTACAAATGACAAAAAAAAATCGTTAATTAGGCCTCTATGTCATGTCTAGTTTTAATTCTTAATGTCTCATCACAAATTTTCATTTAGAAGATTTGTAAGAAAAATCGAAGATGGAGTGGATACTGCCCCTCCCCCAACCCCCTTAAGTATTTCACCCTCGGATCAGTCTACCATTCTTACCACGCCTATAAGCGTCTACACTTCGCTAGCCAGCAGATCGTTGGACCGGCACAATCTCTTCTCTGCAAGTTGTACACCCCTGCCCCCCGGGTCTCAACCGATCTAATTACGCGGCGAAAGTAATTCAAAATTGATTAATAACTAGGTTACGCGTGCTCGCACGTAGCTGTGTGCGTATGTGTGTGCGAGTCGCGCGCGCGCGTATTTATGTGTGTGTGTGTGTGTGTGTGTGTGTGTGTGCAAAACATTATCAGCAGCCGTGTCGTTTCCAAACCAATCTAATTTCAGGATACACGTTTTAATTAACATGGCTCGCCCTTCCCCCTCTCTGCCCTCGCCTATCAAGTATCCAGTACCCCCACCCCCCTTCACAACGCCACCCACCTCCCCTCATCTACCGCTCTTCACACCAGTTATCATCGAGACTATCTCGCCACTGGTTCGTGTATTAAGAATCTCTAATTAGAGGCTTCAGACGCCTAATGAACTTCCAATGCGCCCTCAATTTTCCTATAATTACCTTCGTTCCAACTCCGCGAAAGGCCGTGAACGCGCAGGTTCGAGTATCGCAGCGACCGGAAGGGGTCGACGACGTACCGAGCTGAGCGTTCGTTGGCGACACAATTATCACCCTCATTTTTTTTCCCCCCCGAACGTGAGAATACACTTCTCATAGAATCTGCTGGAATTTTATTTTCACCCGCCTTGTTTTTAGAAGGTCGTATAACATTTATCGCATGACCGCGCTCACATACCAGCAAATCAGGGACTAACGTGTAACCCGTCCTAATTTCAACCGCAATAATTTACTTTTTTTTTTTAAGTTCCCAATTAGTGTGCCCGAACTTAATGATCTGCCATACCCGCCATTTTCCTCGGGATTAATAATAATAATATTAGAAAATATTAATTAAAAATTCACGGTCGGAATGACGTGCGTCGTAATTCGTTCGTCGACGCTGGGGGCTTGTCTTGGCTCGCCGTCGCAGAACGTCTATTTCTCTCTCTCCTCTGTCTCTGGTAATGAGTTTGTCGACTTCATCGCAATTAAGACGCCCGCGCGCTGGCCCGGTCCAGGTCTCGGTCTCCGCGAAGGCGCCGTGATCTCGGGCGAGCACTGCCTTAAGATCGCGCTGCGCCATCTGGGGCGAAGAATTTCCGCGCCGGTAAATAACTACAACCGACGTCATTATTGGTCTCGACGAGCGGGTGGAAAAGCAGGCGAGTAGAAAATCGCGGAGCCGTAACACGAACTGCCGGACTGATAATCACTTCTATTGTCAACCTTCAGCCCCGCGTGCGGATGACACCCCTGTAGTGTTTAATATGTGTACGCGGACGTCATATTATACACTGAAGAGCCAAAAAAACTGGTACACCTGCCTGATATCGTGTAGGGCCCCCGCGAGCACGCAGAAGTGCCGCAAGACGACGTGGCATGGACTCGAATAATGTCCACAAATCCATAGGAGTGCGAGGTATTGGAGATCTCTTCTGAACAGCACGCTGCAAGGCATCCCAGATATGCTCAATAATGTTCATATCTGGTGATTTAGGTGGCCAATGGAAGTGTCTAAAGTCAGAAGAATGTTCCTACAGCCACTCGGTAGCAACTCTCGACGTGTGGGGTGTCGCATTGTTCTGTTGGAATTGCCCGCGTCCGTCGGAATGCACATTGGACAAGAATGGGCGCAGTTGATCAGACAGGATGATTACGTATCTGTCACCTGTCAGAGTCGTATCTAGACGTATCAGGGGTCCCATTTCACGCCAACTGCACACGCCCCATACCATGACAGAGCCTCCACCAACTTGAACAGTACCCTGTTGACATGTAGGGTCCATGGATTCATGAGGATGTCTCCATACCAGTACACGTCCATCCACCCGATACAATTGGAAACGAGACTCGTCAGAACAGGAAACGTGTTAGTCATCAACAGTCAAATGGTGGTGTTCGCGGGCCCAGACGAGGCGTAAAGCTTTGTGTCGTGCAGTCAACAACGGTACACGAGTGGGCCTTCGGCTCCGAAAGCCCATATCAGTGATGGTCCGTTGAATAGTTCGCACGCTGACACATGTTGATGCCCCAGCACTGAAATCTGCGCCAATTTGAGAAAGGGTTGCACGTCTGTCACGTTTAATGATTCTCGTCAGTCGTCGTTTGTTACGTTCGTTCACGATCTTTTTCTGGCCGCAGTGATGTCGAAGATTTAATGTTTTATTCAGCAAACAACTAGGCATGTCATAGAAGAGTGATTTTTCAAAGGCTTGATTCAAAAACAGTGAGTAGAAACAGCGAATAGACCATATACATGCGCAGTAGACGAAAACGTATCTACGTTGTGTTTGGTTTGCGCTGGAGACACTAGAACTAGGTCGGAGGCTTTGCTGTGCTACATGTTGACGTCACGATACTGGTGGTCCACACCCCCCCCCCCNGAGCACGGTGTTGACATCTAGCGGCAGGTGACAGCAGCAGTCCGGCTTGCCTGCGTGTCGAGGAGCTTCGAGCACAATGGCGGCGGCAGACACCTCCACTGCCTGGCTAGCGCCGCTGCCTTTGTAACGCCGTGATGGAGAGCCGGATTAAGTGCAGCTGTCCCGCCCCACCCACACCCTCCTCCCTCGCAACCCCTTCGACATACAACCACGGCTTGTCTGGCGCAAGCGGCCCCGTGCTCAGGCCAGGAATCATCAACACACGTCGCTCGCATTGTATTAAGGCCCCTGCCTACCTGGAACTTTAACTGCCTTGCGGTGTGTTCGAAATAGACGTTTTTTTTTTTTACGCGAGACTGTTAAACGTGTGTCTAATGTGCTGATATACGAAAAGAACACACACTTCTGACGAGGACTGTTGAGTTCTTCCAAAATTTCATGGACGTTAAAAAAAAACGACTCTAGAGAACTCCAAAACGGCTAAAAACGGCTTTTTCAAAGAGCTGTATCTCAGAATATAAGTTTCAGATACATGCAAAACTACTCAGGGGCCCTGCATTATTGATCGTTCCCAACAAACTTTACACCAATAAAATAATAGGTACACGCAGTGAGACGAGAACACCGCACGCCAGCTCATAGCCTTGCGCTTAGTGGCGATGGGGCACTTGATACGCATGTCAGTGTCGCTCTTATCGCCCCCGCGCTTGTCGGCCTCAAACGCGGTAAAAAGCACCAGGTAGGCGGAAGCCTTGGCGCATCAACTACCCTGCGTATTTTTGGTTCAAAACACGTGATTAAAAAACGGTCGGATATTTTGTAGTGGAGTCTGAGCAAGTTTAGTGCACAGAGAAACGTTTCAAGTTCTCATTTCAACTTTAAGACCACGTTTTAGCTGCTAAATTTTTATAAATAAACTTTAGAGTTGTCTTCAGACCTTTATCTTTATTAGGGTGCCATAAAAGTACGGGGTTTACTCTTACTAGTCACGTTTAAGCGAGTCGCCGATGGAATGACAGCACGTCACTTAGGCGCCTTGCGCGTAGAGGCGTTGAAGCAAGTGGAGAATGAGCAAGAGTCGGTCTTAGAGCTGAGGCTTTAGAGCCTAACTTCGGACGCGCAAAATATCTGAAGGCAGGCGGAACAGATTAAAAGAGTAATAGATTAAAAGCTGGATTTCACACATAATTTCAGTTTCAGAGTAATTATTAAGAGTTTATTACTAAATAAATTATTAGTATTACGAATTTTTAAAAATATTTTTTTGCATTTTATTTTACTACGTGTCATTTGGTAGGTGTAAAAAGGTAGGAACATAATGATATGTAGTGACAGGATTTAGCGTTTATAGTTCGGTTTGTGTGTCTGGCTATTTTCCTTACTCTAAAATACAAACTTCCATAGTAGCATTTTTAAAAATTTTACTGCATAAAAACTTAAATCAGCAGTAAATGAATGAATGCGATATATCGTGTGACGCTAAACTTAAATGAAGGAATAAAAGGGAAGGAATCACGCCCTCCGTTATCATCTAGTGTTGAAGTAAGTGTGTCTATCGACTATCAACTGAGCGTCCACGCCATAAAAGGAACATGGCGGAGTTTGCACGCGAGATGCACAGTAACCACTCTTTCGTGTTCCAACATTTGACTGCTTTTGTGCCAGTGGCACTGCCAAAACAACGTGAGCAGGATTTCATGTTCGACAATAGCACTGTCATAACAAATTCGGATATTATTTGATGTTAGGGCACTGTTTATGTAAGTAAGTGCTCTGAGATGTCTGTACGCTGTGTTCACGATGAAACTGAGCACTTTCGAAAGCCCTGCGTAAGATATACATACTTATATTCACGTTGTGTATTCTTCCATCATATGTACTAAATTTAACGTTGTCGTGGGACTGATCACTTTATCCATGCGTGGGTCGTATGAAACTGTAAATTTATTAGACAAGTAGGCTTAAATATATTACAAGTTTGCTAATTCTTACACTTACATGCATTTTAAAAAAAAAGGAAACAAAATGGAACTACTTATCTCCGCCATTAACAACTTTACTGGGCGCAAGCCACCCAGTGTGCCCTTTTACATGATAGTAGGGGCAGTCACATAGTTCAAAGGTTGATTTCACAAGTGCCCGCTTTACCGTGAAAACTTATACCTTGTTTTAATGCAACTGGAGTACGCTGAAGTTAGTCAAAGTGTTTTATTCAAATGAGAGGGTGGGGTCTGTTTAAATTACAATGTAAATAAACACGTACATCGCTGTTCGCCACGTGTCCGTCAGATCTATTGGCGATGGTTTGGGAGACATGCGCAGAATTAATGTTACTTGTAAAAATGTGCTTAAAATTAGAAGAAATAAAAAAGGCACACGGTAGTTAACTGTAATTATTTTAGTTGTCCACGCATGTTCGTGCGTATTACAAGCGTCGATAGAAACCTTCACGAGTCTTCACCGTTCGTTCTACTTGATTATCGAAAAGTGCCTTTCTGGCTCTCTCAATCTGGGGCGACATTCACAGAGCGGTACAAAAGCGTCCTATCGCTGGGCAATGCGACAGATATTTCTTTGAAAAGAGTATTCTTTAGATGCGACACGGCCTAATCATGATTTTCAGAACTGTTGAAGTTAACTTGATGGCAACCTTAGCAAAAACCTCGTCTATCTCTGCATCGGTTCGAGCGCCCTGAAAGGGTTTTTGTAGACGGATGGTTATCAGCTAAACTGACTTTACAATCCCTTCTCGGTGTCGGCATTCCGTTACACAGGAAAAAAAAAAGAACGCAATTCCGGCCGTGAGAAAGCGTCGCTTCGGGTCTCAGGTCGCCGGAGAAGTTGAAACTCGCGAACCCCAAGTCACCTTCCCCAGCCAGCGGAGTTCTCGTTCCCAGAAGAAATGGCCAGTGAAATGGAAGTATTTTCACCGCTACTAGNCTACCCCCATCGACACTATCTGCCCTTTTCAAACGAAAATGGATATCGTCGTCTTTATCTTCCCGGATCTCTCGGCACGAAATCGTCTCCGAAGAGAGCCGCCACAATTTATAGCCTCGTTGAACTGATTTCTGTTTTTAAAAACATTGCCCTGGAAACCTGCGTTAGTGGGAAGTCAAGGCTCGACTCACAATAGTCCTCCCCGTCAGTCAGTCGTCCGTATGTCGTTTTGGTCAGTCGGTTGAAAGCGATTCACACACAATTCCTCGTCCGCCTATCCTTCTGTACCGCAAAATTCCAGTGTGACAACTTAACGTAGCAATCTTTCTTTATTTGTAGATATATTCGGGAGAAATAATTTTTGTACGTGATAAGAATTTATACTGTATGTTCTTAAGTTTTAAATTCTTGAATATAACACCAAAGATAAATAAACACAGATCCACCGCTTTGCATTTTATTTCAAAGTGCGTATCCACGTCTAAGGAATGTCGTCAGAAAATAGCTGCACGTCCGTCCTTCCGTCGAAACTTAAAATTCAGTAAATAATTTGTAGGAACTCGCAGTATATTTACTATAAAAATAAGCTTTAAGCTCGTAAGTCAAGTAGGTCTTGTGGTTAAGGGTGACTACTGATAGTAAAAGGGATGTGGGTTCTAGTCCCCGTGCTTACAAAGTGTAATTTTTTTTCTTAAGTTATATATATTTTTTTAGTTTTCCTCCGATATTAATTTATCACATCTGTTTTCTAGAAGAAAAAAAGGAACTTTATGTACACTTTTCAATCATGTTAGTTGTAATATAAGGCGGTCATCATTTGTAATATTACAAATAAATGTTTTGCAGATTTTGCAAGAAATCTCTTTGTAGTTTTACAAACGATTTTCTTCGCAACTGGGTTTCCAAGGATTTTCCTTATAAAAGTACAAAACATTTATTACAGTGTTGGAATAGTGTGGAGAAAAGATAGTGCGTTTACTGAACTCCTTTCCGTTAACTGCGTATTATTGCTGACAATGTTTATTCCATTTGTAATTGTTTTTCCAAATAACTGTTGCGAATTTTTTATATACCTGATAGCTGGTCTGTTCATATGCACCCAACAACTTGAAATCAGCTTTAGTTGGTACAGATTATATATTGCTACTGATATGGTTGTGCTTAAACTGGAGTTCGAAGGCCCAGAGTTACAACTTTACTACGACTGGTTGTTTTGCGAGAAAAGATACGGGTCGTGATTGTGTAAATTTGGAACTATGAATTAATTTCTTTAGATAGTGGCTTCGTGTTCAGAGATTTAAACATTTGCGAATACGACAGTGTTATAAGCTCAGAAAAAAAACAAATCAATGGTATAAACCGTGAATTAGGGTAGCTTTGTTCTATTGGAAATTATTTTGATGGATGTTTTGAAGGGTATTCTGTACATTCGTACAGTCTTCTGTTCCTTCGCCAAATAACACCGAAACCGTTGGAGGAAGGGGATGGAAATGAAAATACTTAGTATTTCGTGCTGTTGGACCTAGCCTGCATGAATGCATTGCCTATGGAAACTTCGGCGCTCGGTCCTTCAGTAAAATTCGCGTGCTTTCAACTTCCCCCCGGCAAAGGACCGTTCGTCGTGTGCGGGGCGAGTTTCCCGGCTGCTCGACGAGGCAGCGGTTTTTAATTTGTGCGGCTGCACCCCGCCGTGTCGCCCGCCAGTGCAGTTGAGATTGAAACTACGTCAGCTCCGCATCCAGTCGCCGCCCGCTGGGAAAGCCGGAGTCGGCGCACTTCACGTTCGCTTATTTTATCCCAGCGCTCCATGTCTCTCTCTCTCTNCTCTCTCTCTCTCTCTCTCTCTCTCTCTCATCCCTCGCTATCTTTGACGCCGTGTTCTCTGTCCTCACCCCCTCGCCGCGTGTTTGCGAGAGAGGGCGCCCGCTGCCGAGAAATGTAAACCTAATTAACTGCCTTGACGTTGTTACACTATGCACCGAGGGGGTGGCTGGTCGGTCGTGGAAGGGGTCAGGGGGCGGTTGGAGCAGGTAAGACTGATTTCACCCGTCTCGGCGCCCGGGAGGAGCAAGACGGGATAAAAAAAAAA
>NQII01002196.1:77391-94923 GCA_002778355.1 Clitarchus hookeri | reverse complement strand
CGGCGCTACTGGCTCGCCAGGAAAACTGTTATTTTCTGTAATGTCTTCGTTCTGTTGTCAGGTTTTAAGCTTACGTACTTTTATCTTCGTCTCAGTGTTCGTCTTCGCTGGGTCTAGGAGTCTCGTCTTTGTTGCTCGTTTGCACTCGTCTTTTTTAATTTAATTTAATTTGTTAGAACTGTTGACCTGGTTCCTTGTTATTGACAACAGCTACCCTTGCCTTGTTCTCGTGCACCAAGAAAAATGTTTGGTTGAACAAAACAAAGTTTGTTTTGCGCAACTAAATGGATTGTTTGTATAGGGGCAATTAAATATATCGTCATTGAAACCAAATTATTTGGTTTTCAAATTTGGTTGTCATAAACTTTTAATATTTAGTATTTTCAACTGAAGATTTGTATGGATCTACACACATTAAACTGTTTCGGTTATCATAAAAAACTGAGAGCACAGTCAAATATCGAACCACACCTTAAGCAACATCTGCTACCTTGACCATCGGAGAAGTTGAAATGTTTTTTAATACATAATCTTAGTAAAATAGGTTTTCAAGTTTTACAGCTGTAGTTTTCGTTTCTCGTTGAATCCGTGTTATTGGGGGTTGTATATGCCATTATTAAGCACCAATAAATGCATTAACGAACCAATTACTAAATTCACGAAAACTACAAACAAACCCTCGAACCCTGTTTTCTGACGAAGTAAATCAAATAATCCGAATACACTACAGTCAACCAAATAAATGCCACTACTAGTCCAAGCTGATTTTGTTGTCCCAACAATTTCTGTCATAACAGACATCAGATTGTCCCACGTAACCAAATGCTTATTCACTTCAAACGAAATATTCTATTGAGTCTACCGGCTTAACCAATTCTTTTTAAATTATCAATTTGGTTCAAAGAAACGAATGCTGATGTTTGGAGCAACAGCAGATTAGCTGAGCGAAAAAAAAATATTGTTCAATGTAAACAAGTACTTTTCAAGCAAATTTTTTGGTATCTGCAATTAAATAGGGATGCCGCAGATTAACGGGAGCTCAACAACTACTTTACTGTAAATATTATAACACAGAACTCTTCGATCACTGCAAAGCCCGTCACTTTTTCGTTCAATTTGTTTCTGAACTTAACTGAGGTTTTGTATTTTTTTTTACATTGAATTTGTGACGCCAAGGACGGTTGTTTTCCCTCAATGGAAAATGCCGTCTTGTATAATTCCCCTATAAATCAACTGTTTATGACTATTCACCCGTCAGTTCTCAACGAAGCAGAGGATTGCCTGGCAATGGCTATACAACACTCGAGATGGTAGTGTGACATTTGATAGGCGCGAACATCTAGTGCAAATACGTGTTACCAACGCGCATGTATTTATATTCTTCGGTGGGTGAAGTGGTGCAGTGGTGAAGCTGGATTCGCATTTCCGAAGGCCCAGGAATTGATTCACAGCCTGGCCATATTGATTTCGGTTTTCCGTTGTTTCTGTAATCGCTCCCGATGAATGCCGGGATGATTATATGATACTGCCCTCCTTGGCCGGTACCATCGCCTCTATTGACTGAATCAGTCGCTTGTCGCGTCTACTAACGTCGCTGATGGCAATCAGTAAACATACATTACATATATACATAAGTAGATATATAATGGGAGTTCTGGCGCAGAGGGCTTGGGGCTTAGGAGGGCAGGAGCCATATGGCATCAGGGAAAGGACCAGAATTTCCCTCGAAATTTCCATTTCCCCTCAAAAATAGCCTCTTTTCCCCTTAACATTTCCCTTTTTCCACTCAAATTTCCTGCAAAAATTTATTTTGAAGAAAGCGGCTGGCATTTGCACAATCCGGTGGAAATTGTGCAAATGCCAGCCGAAATGTGCAATCATTTACAAGCACTTCACGCTCTGTCATTTCATCTCAGCACCATCCATCTTTTCTGAAGAATGTTCAAGTTCATTGCCCCGTTACGTAACTTCATGCACTACCTTGTTACAAGTATATATTATACGACCGATGCCGAGTACGCATATACTAAGGACACCTATATAAATAACACATATATGCTAATTGTAAATATACTAATTACACTTAAGGTAATCGCGCACATGTCAATCACCCCACATATTGCTTTTGTCCCCCGCCATCTTGGATTCTTACCATAAAACTACCATCCGTGTCAGCTAGAGGGCAGTATCAAGGTGGTAGGGCTAAGGATGTCTGAAGTCCTCTTATAAGCATAGTTGGTCACCATTTACAGACTGAGCCACCAAGACATGGATGCCAGTACAGGTATAAATTATGTGTATATATATATATATATATATATATATATATATATATAACCTGTTAACTTATATGACAGTCATGTTGACAAGACACTGAAAATGCATAATTTTATAATTAGAAGTAATGTATTTAAATAAAAACGTTTTTATTTAAATTTTAAATTAATATATCGAGCAGCATATCTACGGATTCGTGTTTTCAAAGATAATTTGAATATTATGTCAGAAAACGTGATGAGGCAATAACCAGCACCATATTGAATTTTACAAGCATTGAATTGTGTGCATTAATATACCTAGTGTTATATATTTTCGGACTCGTGTTTTTAAATGATGCAATTGCATTTGTTTAAAAAAAATCACGAATATCCTGTACGCATTTTTAATGTGTGAGTTTAGTAATGTAGTGACGTTAACACGTACGGCTTTACTGTATAAAATAACTACTTTAATGCCAAGCATCGTATGTAAATAAATACATTTTTTCAGATTTTTTTTAACAAGTAAGGAAACGAATTCTTAAAATATTTTATTTAATATAGGTATGTTGTAATGGATTTTGTTATCTTCGGTACAAATTGAGCTAATTATAGCAAAATGTGAACACAATATAAGTACATAGTAAAGACTATACAATTTAATATANCGGTACAAATTGAGCTAATTATAGCAAAATGTGAACACAATATAAGTACATAGTAAAGACTATACAATTTAATATAGTATATAACGTAATTTTTGATGACATATACGAATCAGTTCTGAAGACATGTGTCCTTTACCTAGATGCTTCGAAAATGTCTGCCAATTATNATTATATAACGTAATTTTGATGACATATACGAATCAGTTCTGAAGACATGTGTCCTTTACCTAGATGCTTCGAAAATGTCTGCAAATTATGATTATGAAAGATTTAATTTACTATGACATATTGCAGTCTGTTTTAGGTCGTGAGTGATGGCTATACCTAGTGGGGATTTGATGGCTCCGTCTCAATAAGTGCCTAAATTACGGGTAACTATGCTTATAAAAGGGGCGTAATGCATAATGAACCATTTCACATTGGTTGGGCTTTGTATTGATCTGATATAATATGCGTTAAACATTTATCTATTTCAAACAGTTGCTGAAAGACCGACCAACTATGTCAAGTTATTGAGGTTTACATGAGAATACTATGCTTATAACATGTCTTGAGGTAAGGCGACAAATGTTCTGTATTCTCGAAACGAGCTGGTTACATATACTGGTCACAGTTACTTTAAAAAAAAAAAAAACAGCACATCTGTGCTTTTAGAAAATTCAAAATGGTGCCGAACATGGTTGAACAACGAGTGTTTATGTTACCCCATTACTTTAAGTGAAGCTTGCTTACGTCACTACTATGGTTGACACGAAAGCCACCGGCTGTGGTCACGCCTGCGACAGTCGTACAGTCCTCGCCCTTGACGGTTTGTTGAGATCGCACAGAACTCGTCAGCAGTGTGCAGGTTCCGCATGTATCTATCGCTCGTAACAAATTCTAACTGAAGTTTTAACATTTTATGTTATGTCATGCTATCCATCCTGTGTCTCACAGCCCTATTATCTGGCCTGTCCTAAACTTCAGGCACGTAATCGCTTATTCCGATCCGATTTCATATTCGTACCTCCCANCCCTATTATCTGGCCTGTCCTAAACTTCAGGCACGTAATCGCTTATTCCGATCCGATTTCATATTCGTACCTCCCATCAATTCAGGGTGATTCTAAAATCATGGGACGAACATTGAGGGGTGGTAGAGCTCATTAAAACCAACAATTATTGTATAGGAATATATGGGCGGGAGTGACGCGTTGAGGCACAAACACAAAAATAACACATGAAATGCAACACATTGTTTATTTACAACGTCGCCGCTAAATGCCTTTTTACAGCAATGTTTATAATAATTGCTCAAAATTGCTACCACCGACAGTAATGCAAGCTTGGTAGCGTCGGTGGAGTGATTGGCGAACAGATTCAAATACGCCGGGTATTTCACGCACGCCACCATTGTCAGCCAATCACGCCATATGCAGAGGTCGCCAAGCATGCGTGACTGTTGGTGGATGCATTTCCAGCAACTGTTTTAACATTTTCTGTAAGGAATAACTCATTACGTATGCTGCTAATCAAATTTAATGTTTCCGTTAATGTGTTATGTTTTTGTGTTTGTGCCTCAACGCGTCACTTCTGCCCATATATTCTTATACAATAATTGTTGGTTTTAGTGAGCTCTACCACGCCTCAATGTTTGNGACGCGTCACTTCTGCCCATATATTCTTATACAATAATTGTTGGTTTTAGTGAGCTCTACCACGCCTCAATGTTTGTCCCATGATTTTAGAATCACTCTGTATACGCGTTTGTGCATACGTAACACGATAAACTTACATTTCCAAGTTTTTAAAACAATAAATTAAATACGTAACTTTTATCTATAAAAATATGCATAATGAGCTGTTGTGACGCAATATTCGTATTTACCTTAACAATGGGCACCTGTACGTATATCATACTATATACATGCATTTCGAATTTTTTTTAAACAATAAAATACATTTATATTACATGCATTACTTTTATTTGTAAATATGTACGTAAACATCGGTTGTGACCTTTATGTATGAATTAGTCTTAAAGAGTCAAGTCTGGAAATATAGTACTTCAAATGCTTTCTTTGAAAAAAAAAATCCTTAATGCATATCTACGTCTATAAAAATAGAATATGGTATTGGTATGAGTGGAAACCCAGGCGCTGGAAAGAGTGTTAATAATTTTTTATACCATATTCGAATTATTCTCAAAGAAATGTCCGGTTATGTGCTGCATGTAATGTATCAAGTCTGGATATGTTATGTAAAACAGAAATATTAACTTAACCGATATGTGAAGTGATAAAAATCTTGATATGAACGTTTATGGGCTAAGCACTATACATAAGGATATGCAGACATTTTTTTTAGATATTTACCATTTTTATTTAAGATGAAATGAATCATTCCTGTTTATTGTATACCTGAATAATATTTTTTTCCAATGGAGTTTGACTTTTATGTCGGTGTACATAAAGTCAAGTTTCTCCTATTACTAGTTTCTGGAAAACCATGTACCCTAAGTCAAAAATGCTTCTAAAATGTTTTTAGTTTTAATTCTCGACCCTTATACCTGGTTATATACTGAAATTTTACTCTTCATTCTAAAAAAAATTAAAAACCCTCAGACTATACTTAATTATGCGTGGATCGATAAATACATATGTTTACAAAAATTTCGTTCTTATATCGGCGTGTGTGTGTATGTGTGCGCGTGTGTGTACATGTAGGGTTGACTGAGATGCCAGCTGCCAGAATCCAAACAGTTTTGCATTAACAAAAACGTTCAGGACTACTATTTTTTCTTTTTAGCATTTACAATGCAATGTTTAGTGCCATCGGACACATTTCTTAGTCCGGTTGTAAAAATACCTACTGATAAGGTATGCAAATTAAGTGAAGTTTTTACAATCACGTGGAAATGGTTTTTGGCACTACACGAGTCCATACATAAGCTGTTTGCCAACATACTTTGAGATCCTACAATCATGGGTATTCCTACGAAATACAGTATGGTGTAGGGGGATAGACACATACAATAGCTGTTTCTAATAACACATTTGGATTCGCCTTTAAAATACACGCTTGTAGACATGCAACACATTACATAAGTTAAGTATATAATTTTTTATTTATAAATATATTGGTAACTAACATCGTATTCGAACTAACTGATCTAGGTCATGATCGAAACCTATTATATGAAATATATGACTGTAACTTCGAGTGTTGTTAAACGGTGGTCATTTATGCTTATAAAAAAGGCTTAAGGCATAATTCATTTTTCATCTTGGCTATACTTGCACTGGAATGATACGTTCTAATTTTCACGAGTCTAACTCCGGCAGTCGTTGAATGATGTCCAACTGTGCTTCGCTTAAGTACGTAGCTGTCTGATATAGGCATAATGCACTTAAAACATGTTCTGAAGTAAGGCAACTGCTGTCCTATATTCGTGGCTCGGGCTCGTTACGTAATTACTTTAGTAGGCATAGGGATTGATCTTAGGGTTTATAAAGTCGATATGGTATCGAATACATGCGATAAGTCTAATTTTAAGACGTCACATTAGCATTCGACTCAAAGACACGAACCCGAAAATATATAATACTTTGTATATTTATGTACACAATTCTATTTATTATGGCGCTGTTTATTGCCTCATAATCACGTTTTCTGACATAATATTCAAATTATCTTTGTAAATACGAATCCGTAGACATGCTACTCAATATAATAATTTTAAAGTTAAAGTTCAATAAAAATTTATTAATTTAAATACGCGACTTTTTTTTTTGTAAAATTATGATTTTCATAATCTATGGCTGGGGCATCATATACTACAAATCCGTCTTGGAAATACGAATTCGCATAAACATTGCTCGGCATAATCTTTTCTGTAAGTTTTAAAAGTAAAATAAAATATATTACGTTAAATACATAACATTTATTTACAAAATTCTTGTTTTTTGTATAATTGATGGATGTTATAACATAATTATTTTTGAAAATATGAATCCATAGACAGATCTCTTGATACACTTTTTTTGTAAGTTTACAAGTTATTCTATTATTTATAATAATATGCATTTTCAGTGCCTTGTCATCATGACTGTTGGATGAGTTAACAGGTTATTTTTATAAATACATAATTTAGACCTTTAGTGACACCCATGTGATGATGGCTCAGTCGTGAAATGGTGGTCAACTTCTCTTATAAGAGGGCTTATGTCATAATTGCCCGCGCCACCCTGATCGCTGTCGGGAGCGATGCCTGTGATATGAAATTGCTAACTACAGCTTCAGTGGATGGGAAATGGTGGCCAACTATGCTTATAGGAGGGCTTAAGATATCCTCGGCCCTACCACCTTGATACTATGCTCTAGCTATAACGATTGGTAGTTTTGTGGTGGGAATTTAAGATGGCGGGTAACGAAGGCAAGTTGGTGGAGTGATTGACATGTGCGAAATTAGCATAAGTGTGATTAGTATATGCACAATTAGTATATATGTGTGTGTTTGTTTTTTATATATGTCATTAACATATGCGTACTTGGGATATGTCATATAGAATATGTTTGTAACAGGGTAGCGCATGAAGTTGCGTGATGGGGCAATAAACTCGAACATTCTTCAGACAAGATGGCTGGTGGTGGCATGGAATGACAGAGCGTGAAGTGCTTGTAAATGATTGCACACTCCAGCTGGCATTTGCAGAATTTCTGCCCGATTATGAAAGTGCCAGCCACTTTGTTCAAAATACATATTTTTCGGGAAATTTGAGGGAAAAAAATGAATATTTTGAAGGGAAAAGGGTAATTTTAGGCGTTTTGAGGGGATAAGGGTCTATTTATAAGGGAAAAAGGTAAATTTCGAGGGGAATTCGGGTCCCCTGCCAAATGCCATACGGTCCTAAACCCTAAGCCCCTGCGCAAGATCTTTCTTTATATATCTACTTACACACATATATTTATACATACATACAAGAAAATTCGTTGGAATTTTTATAGGCTACACAATTTTTTTGGAAAAGTATGGCCCACAGAGTGTACATAAATTACTAACGGTTTATTTCATATTTTTGCCTAGCAAGTGTGATTATCCACTAGGCGCACCAAGTAATTAGGAACTAATAATGCCACTGATTTACTGCGTTCAGGTTAATTATTTTTTTTATATTATCGTTACCGTTTTGTAAACTGTAGACCCTAGTAGACCTGGGAAAAAAATTATACAATAAAATTGAAATTAAAATTGTCACTTTTATTTAATGACATGGGTAATCTCTCGGCAATGCCGTCGTACATTCACGTATGAAATGTTAAATTCTGGTTTCACGCTCGAATTTGTCAACTCCGCTTTGACTGCGACGGCGCGGTGTTGAGCCGGGAACTTCAAACGAAAACGGCTCATGTGTTCTTTTTTTGTTTGCCAGCTACCCACATGTCACGTGAAATCCCTAATTAATATATCCGTCTTTGCCGGAGTAATTTTTTTTTTTCAAGCTAAGCTTCTACCCCTTCCAGCTGCGTTCCAAAAACCCACAAAAACATTACTGTTTTTTAGTGTGAAAGCGTGTCATGTCGCACTGTCAAAGAAAATAAGGGAGGCGAGTAGTCTGATCACTACACCACCGCGGCCCCCAAATAACATAAGCCATTGCAGATATGTAGCAATATACCAATGATTTTCAATTCAGTTACGTTGAAAGGTTGAGAGTATGTTTCATCGAACATATAAATTCTATTCATGGTTTATTCACACTTTTTAAATCTAACCTTTGAAAAATCACCATATCTATGACGTTTTTTCTTATTTCCTTAATATTCCATGTATTACAAGCTTTTTATACTTCTGTTATCATAGAAGTACCATATTTTTGGTTAAATTCAACTTTTACTTGTATTTTATTTATAAATTATAATATTTCAATTAAAAATAATATGAGTAGAAATAGTGAGAAAATAGGTATGTTGGTAATGATTGTAATAAATAGTTCTTATTCGAAATACGCATGAATTCGGTGAGTTAACCCTTTTGTGTAATTTTCTATATGCTGATCACGGTAAAGTGAGCACTTTTGAGGCCCTAATTACTTTTTTTTCTTTCAGCAATTTTTTATCCTTTACCCACCTTTTTAAAATACATTTTTCCATGTAAGTAATAAAATCAGTGTGTATATATTCCATCGCACTTCGAAGTAACGTCTAATGCTAAAAATATATATATTTATTGACTATGATTCAAAATGAAAGGGCTTTCAAAAGTTTTCAATTTACCGTGAATTGCCTGTATACTTCGCTAAGCTCCGTTTGCACGAGGCGGAGCAATATCGTGGAAGTAGAACTTTTGAAAGGCTTCAGAAAAGTTGAAAGTGACCCGAAATGGACTATAATGAGTTACAAAACACTATTTATAGCCTGACTAAACAAAGCGTCCAAGCGAGTGATGTGTGCCGTTGTGTGACGTCAGTGTGTGATGGTGTGTGATGGTGTGTGTCGCAGGCACAAGAGGAAAATGCAGAACTTCCTACCGTGCAAAACCTCGCCGCAGAACCNTTGACTATAATGAGTTACAAAACACTATTTATAGCCTGACTAAACAAAGCGTCCAAGCGAGTGATGTGTGCCGTTGTGTGACGTCAGTGTGTGATGGTGTGTGTCGCAGGCACAAGAGGAAAATGCAGAACTTCCTACCGTGCAAAACCTCGCCGCAGAACCGCTGTGAAGTCCCGAGCGGAAATGGCGTCATCTACGAGGACCTGACTAACATGCGGCCACGGGCGATGCCGAACCACTGTCCCCCGGGACAGACGGCGCCCTCCATCGAGGTGAGTGACGTCACGCCTGTCTGCAGACCGGCCTGGTTAACGCTTGTTCCACTCGGTTGGTAAGCTCAGTTGTTTCACTTTAGCAACTACAGATTTTCGCCGCAAGGGTGCACTGTTGTCGCACGTGTACCAGAATTTTTTTCCGTTTTGTATGTAACCAAATGGGATATTTGCAATTTACAAAAAATAAATATCATTGTGTAAAATCTTCCGAAATATTGTCACATATTGTTTCAGATTCTGTCATAAACTGGATTCAGCAAAACCTTGGCTTATAAAATTACTTCATTTAAATGTAATAATTGAATCGAAAAAAAAGAACGAAATGGTAAAACATATTATTTTCGGGCTATCCTTGCAGTTTCCTTAACGGAAAGGAGAACAGTAGCGAGTTCCTTTTGACGACGCCTATATTAATTTTGTACTTAAATTCGTAACGTTTTTCCATTAAATTAAGCTTGCTTATGAATGCTCAATGCCAAAAATAGTTTTGTTATTACTGTTTGCTCTTGTAAACTCCATTGTAAGGAGTCAATAATAGTTACAAAATGATGTTAATATTTAAAATTTTGGCTGGGGTAAGATTACATCACAATTCCAGCCAAACACGAACTTTTACACGCAGATAAATAGTATTCATCAATTACCGCCAACTTGAAAGCGACTTCTTTGGAACACCAGCGTACCTTACGGCGGAAATTCTCCATATGCCAAACTCTCCCGTAATAAATATAATTTCTCTTTAACCTTAGTAGAAGGAACCTTAACCTTGGCCGTGGTTACTGAGCATGCGTGTGTGGGCTGCTGTCATTCTGCCCATCCGCCTTTGCATTCATCGCTTTTCAATATAGTATCCCAACCTTACAGGTTCACCTAAACTAACCTACGATAGTAAAGGAATACTTGAGTTAACAGATAAAACTAACACGAGAATGACCTCTAATTCTCCAGATTACAAATATTTAAAATGCTACCGAAATATACTGTAAAATAATTAAATATTTTAAAAAATATGAATTCGCTGCATAAATGATTTTATAGAGTTTTTATAATAACCAGGAAAGTTAAGATTAGTTATATCAAAAGTCAAATAAGATAAGCTCGGATTAAATTAAATTTTAACGTAATCTATAATTTTCTCGTAATCCATTTATATTATGTTGTTTGTTTTTACATTTTTGTTTTGTCATGACCTCATATTTGTATATGATGTATATTACTTTGTAAACATCTTACGAATTCTATATCCCAGAGTCCCTAACATCATCGAGGGGTCGAAGTAATTGATATAAATAAATATAACATATAATACTAGTTTATTAAGTTTTTCCTCAGGTTAAAATATTCTAGCATATGCGAGTAAATGAACCGTTTTCATTACTAACACATGCGCAGAAGCCGCGGCCATGTCTGTCCAAAGGCGCTCATATGCAGACCACTACAGCTGTTTGTCTCAGCTCGTGACTGAATTAATGAAAATTATTTCTCGTTACAGCTAACAGGAAGTGCTGACTTTTCATATTTACAAATTGCACACAAATTTGGGGCAACCAATGATAAGGCTACTTAAGCGCAGATCAGCCCCAGCTAATTTTGATTTATCAATTTATCGCTATAAGTTACACGTGAATAAGTTACATGAAATTTTACGTACGACACGGTATAAATAATAACTGCTTAAGCGTTATCAAATTATTATAGCTACACATCTTTTTTTTTAATGTTTAACAGCAACGGCTGGGAAGAAATATGTAATTTTTTCTTGTGGGCGTTTATGGCAGTGCTACTATGAATAGTAGTCACGCAATAGAGACTTTAGAAAGCGGAATAAGCAGTATCCTATGGCCTGTATACACCTAAAAGTAAAATACAAAATCTGTGATGCAGATCGTGGTGAAAATTCCTGTAAATTAAGACGGCGGGACTCACTCCTCTTTAAAGCAACGTTGTCGGAAATTTTAAATTCGTACTACAAAGACAGCTGAAATCAGCTAATTTTCTTTTGGTACACACCGAACTGTGGACGTATTCACGTCACTGTGAAAGTGGAGCAGAGGTGGAATACAAGGGCAGGGGAATCGGAAGAACCCCGTGGAAAACCAGGCGACCAACGACGTCTGCCAAGTTTCCCCACGTGCGAAAATCAGGGCGACCCCGCTGGGAATCGAACCCGGGGTCTTCTGTATTCTAACCTATTCTGTGCCCGGGTTGCTGCGGCTCTCAAGGCGGTGTTCATATGACGACCAGAGAGAGAGTGTGTGACTGTTAGGNACGTCTCTTTCCAGCCACGGCCTGCTGACGTCGCCGGAGATACGCCTTCTCCCTTTCTCTCGCTCACACTCCGGTGGTCGTTTGCACGCCACACCCTCAATGCAACAGCATCGTAAGTAATAAAACCACGCAATTTTGCAAAACTTAAGCTGGAAGGTATCAAATATCTGTGACTCGGCAATGAAATTAAATGAAAAATTACTTCAGACGTACGCCATTGCAGAGCTAATGTCGACCGAGGAAAGCACACATGAAGGCAGATACATATATAGGAACAATCTGAGACTAGCTGTTGCCAAAATATATTCGAAACACAAAAATAATCACGCAAGTATTTCAGTTATGAGTTCTACCAAACTAAACGAAGCAAAACACGACGAGGAACAAACGAACGCGCAACGAAGACCAAACGACATGCAGAATGTCCGGAAACGGCCGTATAAGGATAGCAGGACGTGAAAGCAAGTATTCGAAGGCCATTTATGACGGTGAAAGTTGTACCAAGTTTTGCGCTGCGTCCTAACCGAAGGTTTAAGTTTCGCTCTGATCATTATTCATATTAATGGTAAATTAATATTATTTATATATACAGGATGATTCTGAAATCATGGGACAAACATTGAGGGGTGGTAGAGCTCACTAAAACAAACAATTATTNAGCAAGTATTCGAAGGCCATTTATGACGGTGAAAGTTGTACCAAGTGTTGCGCTGCGTCCTAACCGGAGGTTTAAGTTTCGCTCTGATCATTATTCATATTAATGGTAAATTAATATTATTTATATATACAGGATGATTCTGAAATCATGGGACAAACATTGAGGGGTGGTAGAGCTCTCTAAAACAAACAATTATTGTATGGGAATATATGGGCGGAAGTGACGCGTTGAGACACAAACACAAAAACATTACACATTAACGGAAACATAAAATGTTCATAAGCAGCATACTTAACGAGTGATCCCGTACAGAAAATGTTAAAAAAAAGTTGCTGGAAATGCATGCACCAACAGTCACGCATGCTTGGCGACCTCTACATATGGCGTGATTGGCTGACAATGGCGGCGTGCGTGAAATACCCGGCGTATTTGAATCTGTTCGTCAATCACTCCACCGANCACTCCACCGATGCTACCAAGCTTGAATTACTGTCGGTGGTAGCAATTTTGAGCAATTATTATAAACATTGATGTAAAAAGGCATTTAGCGGCGACGTTGTAAATAAACAATGTGTTGCATTTCATGTGTTCTTTTTGTGTTTGTGCCTCAACGCGTCACTCCCGCCCATATATTCCTATACAATAATTGTTTGTTTTAGTGAGCTCTACCACCCCTCAATGTTTGTCCCATGATTTTAGAATCATCCTGTATTAATCATAATTTTTTTTTTTAGTAAAAAAAAAAAGCTAAGATAATTATAAATCGCTTGTGGCACATAGCATGTTTAGGAAACAGCCATACACGTCGTACATGGGTTGATTTTTTCAAAAGTTTGGTCAAAAAATGTGAAGATATCGCAAACATACTACAGCTGCAGTAGGCCTATTGAACGCAAGACTGTCAAGTCTAGCCTACATGTCACTGAACTTTGAAATTTTTCAAGTCTCTTAGTAATAACGTCGTATGAAATATGACAAGCTATATTCGTGATAACATGAGAATTCACGACCATCGCTTCCTTTTCAATCGTACTTATGCACTACTTACGCACATTTGTTGACCTTGCTTTCACACTGAAATATCTTGGGTAGTTAGCACTTTGCACTGTGTTCACGTTTACTCGCATTCAAGACAAACTAGAATGTTGTCACCTATATCAACCGTTTCAGGAACGGCAATTCCGTTGGTCTCTGCTTTCCCACTTACCATAGTTCTTATTGGTTCACACACTGAATAACGTTTGTTACTGGCTGACTGTTAGCCAATGGAGACCCGAGGTTACAGTACTCCCAATCAAATATCATTACATATGTAACACGTAATATACGTTCCACTATTCATAGCAGGTGTTGTAAGCAGATAATTTTATTTCACGACAGTTAGTGTTGATATGCTGCCAAGTTCTTTTAAGATCCTGTCAATCAACGAAACAGTAAAACGTTATCCATGCAAATTTTGTTTTAAGTGGCAAAAACTTTTTTTTTTTTTTTTTTTAAGTGTTGGCCGAGTTATACTTGAACGTAGTGTTGTAAGTAGACTGTCACGATTCGTGGTACCAGTAGACATGGAAATGTGTTTATTTGTTCAAGTTGCATGCCTCTTTCAAATATGTTAACCCACATTACACGAACATGCGTTACGCTTTGAGAAAAGTAATTTTGCCCTTAACGTATAACTTCCTTCTACAACGTCGTCGTTTTTTACAAAGGAGGTCACAACAACATCAAGCGCACGAAATGAAATGTGAATTTCGTGCTAAGACGCTTTAAAACTAGTGCAAACCCGTCGTAACAAGGAGGCTTCCACTAAGCCGCTTGTGGAATAGTCAGTTCGGTTGCACGCTCTGAAGTTGGAACCGTAATTTCGTAGACGCGGATGAACTATGAGTTAAACTCAGTATCCGAGAGTCGGTTGGACGTATTGCGCAGCTCTCCGAGATGAAAGCAATCGACCAGACTTTTGATACCCGTTCCGTGACAGGGAAGATAAATGGTCCCTATTCCGTAATGTAAAGACATTCCGTTCCATTTTCCAACAACCAGGGTTCCATTACGCTCTGGACATTTTAATTTAAAAGGATAAAAGCAACCGTGGAATACGGAGGGTTGGATCTGCTTGTACTCATTTTGAATGTACTTTTTTCTTTCAGTAGCAATACTTATTAACATTTCCAGTTTATGTGGTCATGACTTAACGTCTCTTCTTTTCCGCCTTACAAATGGCGCATCTTTCTCTTATTTCTTAGATTCGTTAACTTTTAGTCACGATTCAGAGTACGTGAACTTCTTTCGGGCTCTTTTCACAGCGAGGTATTGAGAGCCGATGAGAGTGATTGAGGTGAGTATGGAGCAGCGCAGGAATGAAAGGGCGGGGGGAAACGGGAGATTCCCGAGAAAACCCGCCGACCAGCGGCGTTGTCCGGCACGATTCCCACATAGGAAAATCCACGGAGTGGCCCGGTCGGGAATTAAACCTGGTTCGCCTTTGTGCGAGGCAAGCAGCCTAACCGCTCAGCCACCGCGTCCCCAAATTTTGTAGGGATATTATGGTTTAAACCTCAGCATAGGTGTGCAAATTGCGGTTACTCAGCATTAATTACTGAAGAAACTGATTCGTATTTTATAGGTAAGTTGCAGCGACAGTTCTCAGTATTTTTATAATGCTTTAACAGTTTCCATTTATTTACGGATACACAAGACCATGTCAGTCACCATAACGATACACAGTGCTTAAAAATATAGCGGTGAAGCATCAGCTTATACGCGAACACCAACGACACATGCCAACAAAATAAAGTCGTCGGCCAGCAAAATATTGGAACGCCGTTGGCCAATCAGCGCCTGGTGACCTACTCGCCAGCCGGCAGCCCAGCCAATAGGGAACCTTTCGCAGCACGTTTTAGCCAATAAGACAAAAAGCCTATTCCAAGAGAATTGCTCAGTCAATCAGAAAATGCGTACTCCCACAAAAGAACCGCAAGGTTTTTTTTCTCTCTTTGTACACACATAGGTATTCTGTGATAACGATCAAGTTTCTGTTCCACACTAACTGGGTGCTATCAGAACACAAGGGCTCCCGCCCACCTGGATCTTTTCCCCGCTTTTGAGGCCGAGAAGCACGAGAGTGATAAGGGCGACTCTGCCACGCGAATCAAGCACCCTATCGCCGCTAAGCGCAAGGTTATGAACTGGCGTGCAGTGTTCTAGTCGCACTGCGTGTACCTATGGGACTTTCAGCGGTGACACTATTATTTTATTGTTGAAAGGTCTGCAGGAATGTTTAATGTAGGTTCCTTGAGTGGTTTAGTATGTATCTGACGCGTATATTTTGAGAAGCCCTTTTAAAGTCTTTTTGGAGTACTCTAGAAAGGTGTTTCTAACGTGCGCGACATTTTGAAAGTACCCATTAGCCCTCGTCTGAAGTGTGTGTTCTTCCCGTAGATGAGCACACTGGACGCACGTCTAATAGTTTCTAAGGAAAACGTGCAATGCAGTTCAAGGGCCAGTTAGGCGGGAGGGGAGGAGGGGAGTCTTAAGCACACTATTAATCATTAAGGAAATAATTTTCTTTAAGAATACCCCCATTTCCTCTTTTAAATTATGACTGTTATTGTATACATAATTTTAAATAAATATTGATTTCAGTTTATTAGATTCATCTAAAATGGTTTCTCGGTGATTTTTCCATAAAAATGATTCTGACATCTTGGATTTACTAATTTTTCTCCAAAACCTAAAATTACAGATTTTGTTATCATTATTTTTTTTAATCCGACGGAGCATAAAGTGTATTTTGTTTCACTCTTGAAGTGTGTATTCTATTTTTGTTTTTCATGATACGCTAGCAAAAACTGCAGCAGGCAGCCTTTGAAATAGTATTTTAGTGTGTTGACCATTACCACTGGAGCGTGCAAAATTCTTGCAAAATAAAAAAAGGATAAGAGATATACTATGCAGAGTTGATAACGACTGTAATAAAATGTTTCAGGAGACTGAATTGCTGGATAAAAAAAACCACCAATGTACACGAGAGGGTTTAGCCTGGACGGTAACGTACATGCTCGACCTAACATAACCGCTGTTTACGTATTTATGACTATACGAACCCGTTTTTTTACGCCCGATGTTTCAGAAATTGCTTTACATACGTAATACTTTCCCTTGGCGGGCGGGCACATTACTGCCCTTGGGCACCTGGTGCTTATTTACACTCCGCTGTTTTGTGGAATAGCTTTGGGTCTCGTGTAAACATCACCTTTTTTTTTTGTAAACTGCGGGAATAGTTGATTTAACCGTGTTTTCAGTGGGAAGAACAAATGCACGCACCAACCGTTTTTGCAAGAGAAAATGTTTCGCTCTCGCTGTGTACATAATTTTTTTTTTTCGTGCAGAAAAAAAAAGCAACACAGACCAAAACGAGTAAATCGTTTTGATGCGATCTATCTGGTTAAAATTGCGTGCAAAGTTCTAACGAGTTGACTAGTGTTTCAATCAAATGTTCTTTCCCGTGTAACGTACTGTACTATCTATAGTGTTAGCCAGGGCTGCGGTGGTGTAGTGGTCAGACTACTCGCCTCCCACCAAGGCGAACCGGGTTCGATTTCCGGCCGGAGGATGCCGCTCGTCGGCGGATTTTCTTTGGGATTCACCCTTTCTCCCGCCCTTGCATTCCGGCGCTGCTCCACACTCACCTCGCTTCACTCCTCAATGGCTCATTAGGTCTGGACGTTAAGGGCCGCCCAAATATTTCCACTCTCCACTGCGTTAGTTTGAGGAATTTGCGTTTCGAACGTTGCCGACGTATTATTACTTTGCAGTGAACATCATGAGCGGAAGTAGACGTCCACTTTAGTGAGTGAAAGGGAGTGGGG
>NQII01002196.1:52460-66026 GCA_002778355.1 Clitarchus hookeri | reverse complement strand
CCTGTATATCTTAAATAACAGTTATTTTTCTGGTAAATTTAACTTACTACTTATATTTCATCCATAAATTATTATATTTCGTTTATCATTAATATTCGTAAAACAGAGAGAAAATATGTTTGTTGGAAATGACTGGCAAAAACAATTCTCTTGGGAAATAATATTAAATAGAGAGCGCACGAATGCGGTGCGTCATCCCTTTGGTGCAATTCGTTAGACTTGGTTAAGCTTCCTTTGAACGAGGCGAAGCAATATCACGAAAGTAGAACATCAGCAGGGCTTCAGGAATGTCGGAAGTAAACGAGAACGGGCTACAGTCGCACTCAAACCAGGCTATAGGAAAGAGTACAATTATTTCAAAGCACTTACTTGCATGGACAGTGCTATAACCTTAAATTTTATCCACGGTGGCAGCGGTGGCGTAGTGTCCAGGGCGCTCGCCTCCCACCACGACGATCCGGGCTCGATCCCCGGAGGGTTCACTCCCGGATTTTCTCATGTGGGAATCGTGCTGGACGATGCCGCTTGCCGGCGGGTTTTCTCGGGGTACTCCCGTTTCCCCCGCCCTTGCATTCCAGCGCCGTTCCATTCTAGGGTTTCATTTCTGTCATGCCCGGGGATGACGGCCACCTACGGGTCCGAGCTGGAAAGACCGTCACTCGGAGGGTGTCGCCTTGCCCTGGGTGCACTCCCCACACGCCATTATTGTTCTCGATACTTTTGTTGTCATAGACGTAGTCCAGCGTTGGGACACCGAGATTGGCGCCTTCGCAGCTCGCATGCACACTCAGCATTTTCCTTTCTCGGTACAGTCAGCTATTCTGTGCCCGGACGACGGGACGCAGCGGCCGGCTGGTGGTAAGGGGCTGGTGGTAGCTCGTAAGCAGCGCGAACGTAGGTAACTCCGCCTCCTGTAACTCTGCAAGGATAACAATATATCCTGCAAGAATGTGAAGAATGCCGCTAGCTCGGGTTTCACTGCACGCCGCGCGGGCGAAGGCTGTTGGGGAAAGAGGAGCAGTCGAAATGCGAGAACCGTTAAATACGAGACGGAAGTATTTAAGCGTCAATAATTATAGTATATTCACGGCATCTTCACACTTTCTGAATAAAGCCTACGGAAAAATCACTCTGTATGTATTCTAGTTTGGTTGTTTTCTAAATATACTGTAGTTCCAGTTTTTCTGAAGCCCTGCCAAAGTTCTACTTTCAGGATATCCCTCCGCTTCATGCAAATAAAACTTAGCTAAGTATAGAGAATTACACCAAGAAGGCAACGCACCGGGCACTAAGTTTAGTAACATTTTGCACGAGAACTGTTTCTTACTAGGCATTACCAGTACTCGTATTTTTTCTCACTGTTTTTATTTATATTAATTATAAAATGACTGCTCTAGTTTATAGGTGAAACAAGAGCAACAATTGCAATTAACCACAAATAAAATATTTATGTTGACTTCTTAATTCTCGAGTCTCCCACGACACTACGAAAATATTTTCTCGTTAAGAAAACGTTAATTACCATTGACTGTGTTTGATTTCAATAAATGGCAGAGCAAGCGGGTGTGCAAATTCACCGTACTGGATTGTGTGGAATATCGTAAAGTTTGCACAGGGGAACACGAAGATTGAAACGATGCTTTAATTAAAAAAGCGAATCTTTGTTACCTTTCGATGTGAAATTAGTTTGACCGCGCTAGGCAGCACAAGATTCTCAGCAATACTCACAGGTGACCACCGGCGAGAAAATATTACTTTGTCTCTTACGGAAATATTTTCCCCAATGTGTAATAGTTGTTCTATTCGAAAATGACTTAAAATGCGTAATTTGGAGGTCAAGTTAAAAAAATTTTTCCGGTGGTGGAACACATTTTCCTCCCTCCTGGGGGTATTCCATATCCACCACACACTCAGTAGCGAATCCCCCCCCCCTTTTCTCGTTATAAGTCAGTACCTACTTACGCCACTGTGTCCTAGCCTACTGATATTCAGGGGCCGCGGTGACGTAGTGGTTAGACTACTCGCCTCGCACCAAGGCGAACCGGGTTAGATTCCTGGCGGTGATACCCCCAGATTTCCGCGTGTGGGAATCGTGCCGGACGATGCTGCTGATAGGCGAGTTTTCTCAGAGATATCCCATTTTCTCCCGCCCTTTCGTTCTGGCACTGCTCCATAACCTCGCTTCACCCGCATCGGCTATCAAGACCTCGATGTTAAGAGCCACCCAGATCTCTTCACTCACTCTACTGATCTTAAAAAAAAACGGGAACGAACATAACACTGTGCGCATGTAAGCAAATTGGCGATACGGCAGAAAAAATGGGGAAAGCAAGCAGTTTCTCTCCCTTCGAGCCTCTAGCTGCCGTATTCAGGGCGTAAGGTTGTCGACTACCGAGGAAAGAGCGCGCTGCTTTAGCAAAAGACGGACGGCTGTATAATTTGCGCTCGGCTTCAGAGTCAATATCCCGGCAGAGATGAGGAAGTGTGCGCCGATTTCTTTGCCTTTGCAAACACAAAAAAAAAAANTTGAAAAAAAAAAAAAAAAAAGAAGAAGCAAATTTGCAGCGAGGAGAATTCGGAATACCAGCAGGTGTAAGTGAAAAAAAAAATTCCAGCCGTGTACAAACGGGATGCAGAGAGGCAAACTCCACTTCGGTTCGGCAAACATCAGGCCCGGGTATTATAAATATTAAAACGGGCTTAGCTCCAGGTGTTTGAATAACGGAAGAGCGAAAAAGATAAAAAAATGCATATCGGCACGGAATTATTCAATCCTCACGCGAACAGCTATGAAAAGGCTTTTTTTTTTTTTAGAGTTATTTTATATTTCTTTAATAACAAAGCAATTACCTTCCACCGCCGTTTCCCTCCCACGTGCCTCTCTTTTTTACCTTTCGCGATTTTTTTTTCCCCCCACAGTTTTTGTAAAACCACGGAGCAATACTCACAGTTCGACATACATATGACGGTAGTCANTTAATAACAAAGCAATTACCTTCCACCGCCGTTTCCCTCCCACGTGCCTCTCTTTTTTACCTTTCGCGATTTTTTTTCCCCCCACAGTTTTTGTAAAACCACGGAGCAATACTCACAGTTCGACATACATATGACGGTAGTCACCCCCTCAAATCTCTATCGCTGATATCCTCCCCCTCCCATCACTTTTCAATGGGGCATTGTTAGTGGATCCGCTCCCCTCATCACGTGTAGTGGCTGATAATACAGAGGCTGGAAAAAAAAAAAATTATTCTGGACAATGAAGAGTCGATCGATGCGTGTAAGCCAATCGGTGCCATTCCAAACTGTATGGGAAATCGGGGCCTTTTAACAAATAAAGCAAAAAAAAAAATAAAATAAAGACCAGGCACTGAAAACCAATGAAAACTACACACCGAAGGAAAAATAGGATAAAATAGTAAAATTTTAATTAAATAATGGTTGTGAAATCGGCGATGTACAGGGGTTGGCGAGTTAGATGCAGGGACAATGCACTGCAATTCAATGCGTGCATTGCACCCGACCGGCTTGACTGCAATGCAATCTGGAGAGAGACGTGAAAAATTCATTCGTTTTTTGCGCTTACTGTATGCGGTATTTTCACAGACAGCATAGCACAAAGTGGGTAAAGTACTTTATGAGCTAGTTCAAGAATGAACTAGGGCTTCATTGCTATGATCACTANTGAACCAGGGCCTCATTGCTATGATCACTAAGGGAACGCAATTAAGGCATCCCACTACTTGAAACATGATATATATATATATATATATATAAAATTTCCTAACTTACGAAATGTTAGCTAAGCACCGAAAGTAGGGTTTTATTAACATACCACTTTTCCTGATTCCAAAATCTAAAGAAATATGTAGATTAGTAATAATTTATTCAAACGTATCAACTATACGAATCTAATATTTATTGTGCAAAGAAAATTTTTTCTACGAACGTTTGTAGAATTAGGAGAAGCTACTAGGATACACCCTAAGTATATCAGCTAAATCAGCTACCAAGATCACGGTACATAATTAGGAAAACCGTGTCTAAAAAAAAAGTAAAATTGCTTGCTAACTGATGTGTAAATATTATTTCATCCTTTAGACTTACTCAACGTTATCAAGGAAGTGGGTAAGAAAATTCGTCGTCAGTGTAAATGGGTATGTCGCATAGATGCTTATGGTGTAATTAACAAAACAATTTTCGTAATCACTTAAGAAAAAATATTGTGTGTTAATAGGAAGACCAGAGAAAGTAATTTTAATCACAGGAGCCTATGAGAGTTCTCGTTTCGTTATCATACAGGCTGACTTAAACACTAGATCTACTCTCAATTTTAGACTGTGTTGTGCAGCGGAAATCGATGTATAGCCATGGATATACTTCTACGTTTTAAAAATGGCGAGTATGAGAGTCGCAAATTATTTTAGACAGCGATTATTATAATTTTTGCTTTACCTCCTAGCAATATCAAAGCTGCGTTCTTACGTGTTACTTCCGAAAATATACCTTGAGGTGTTAGTCAACTGACAGAGTTTAGCGAACGGAACAGAAATTCCTTTGGCTGTGCGATTCGTTTCGAATGGCATTTTTAAGGCAGTGGTAATTATTATTTTTCTTCTTTTAGAACCCGCTCCACAGGGCTTTAGTACCATTTTGAGACAATTTCCACAAATTAAATTGTATGACCCGTCATTTTCTTTGCATTAAGGCATCTTTATGGCTATTCGAAGGAAAAAGTAAGTGAGTGAGTGAGTGAACGGGTTAGCAAGTGAGTAAGTGAACGAGTTAGCGAATGAGTAAGTGAACGAGTGAGTAAGTGAACGAGTGAGTGGGTGAACGAGTGAAGAGATTTGGGTGGTTCTTAACATCGAGGTCTTGAGAGCCGATGAGGGTGGAGCGAGGTATTGAGCAACGCCGGAATGCAGAGGCGGGGGAAACAGGAAATCCCCGAGAAAACCCGCTGACCAACGGCATTGTCCGGCACTATTCCCACATGCGAAAATCCGGGGGACCCCCGCCGGGAATCGAGCCCGGTTTGCCTAGGTGGAGGGCGAGTAGTCTAACCACTACACATCCGTGGCCCCTTTAGGAAAAATTGAGGAAGCAGTAGGGTTGACACTCGCATTCGCATTAAGTGCTTGTCTCTATGAGCAATAAATTTAGCTTGCTTTAATTCTTGCAAACCTGTTAATCTTCTGTCCATTTTTTTTNGTGCTTGTCTCTATGAGCAATAAATTTAGCTTGCTTTAATTCTTGCAAACCTGTTAATCTTCTGTCCATTTTTTTTTCTATCCCAGTATATTTATGGACGATAAGTGAGACACAAAGTGCCGTGACTAAAAAATCTGATTTCTGNTTTTTTTTTCTATCCCAGTATATTTATGGACGATAAGTGAGACACAAAGTGCCGTGACTAAAAAATCTGATTTCTGTTATCTAAATATGTTTTATTTTTTCGTGCATACCTATTTGATAGTGCTTAATTTAGATTTTTGGAAGATTCGCAATGAAGTTGGTAAAAAAAAACTATTATCGAATTGTTTTTCGTTGGGTAACAATTTGTGTATATAATTAACAGTTTCTTTTATGAAACCGTATTTATGACACACCGAAAATGAGTTCCCGCACGATAACTGATTTGTGACAATTTAAAACCTGGACACACAAGAATTATATGAGCACAAAATAAGTAGTGCGAAGCAACATAGAAGCATTCGAAATCAAAATTTTCATAAAAATTAATGCTCTTGATTACATATATTTTAATGCAAACGCTGATTAGAGTTGTTTGATAGTGGAATTTTAAAAATGTTATGTTTTAAACGGTGGCCTCTAGAAGTATATTCTTTATGTAAACATATAAGTAAAATTGTTTTAATAGAAACACATTTTTGTTCATAAGAATTTGCCGATTACAATTACTTGAAATATAGACACCAAGACTTTTTTTTTATTATTTAACCACCTTNTGTTCATAAGAATTTGCCGATTACAATTACTTGAAATATAGACACCAAGACTTTTTTTTTATTATTTAACCACCTTCTTAAATATACATTGCCATGTAAGTCATAAACACAGTGTGTTTATTCCACCCCACTCAAAAGCTAATGTCCATGTTTAAAATAAAAAATATTTCATTGACTATTATTCTAAATGATACTGCTTTCAAAAGTGCTTACTTTACCGTGAATAGCCTATATTTAGGTAAAAAATGGTAATTATTCATGTGGCACAATAATACAAAATACGCAAACTGGGAAAATTTGCGTACAAGGTTTAAAAGTTCTTCTGTTAAGAGTGTACGATATTTAGGAAAATAGTTACCAAGGATTGATATTTTTGTTGTTAAGTAATCAGTCATACTTAAAAAAGTAAAGCAGATGTAAATAGAATAAAATATGTCTATCTAAATTAAATAAATCACGTAAAAAGACAGAATTGATTGTAAACACATTAAAAAAAAACCCCACTTGCCCAGACTATGAGTCCAAGCAGTTATTTGATTCCTTCTTTTAAGTTTCTGTCGGTGCTTTGTCTTGATTTAGGCTAATCTGCCTCCGAGCACTCGTTAGTCAAATCATCACCGCGAATGTTTATTCCCTGATGAAACACGCCCCTTGATGAGGAACACGCAAATAATATAGCGAAACACACACAGCCATCTGCCAATTGACCCATGTCATAGTTTGACACGTGGCATCATTTCAGACCCCGCGCTGACATGGAAGCACAAACAGGCGGGCTGCAATTGACACAGGTAGTAATTAATTCTCCGAATTAACTCTCCAGCTTTTTGTCTTTTTTTTTTTTTTTTAAATTAAATCCACCGCGTCGCCCCGCCACCGCTATTTTTGCAGCTGCAGGCGATTTTTGAGATGGGAGTTGACCAATTATTTTGTTAATTATAGCTTTTGTATGGAGATGTGAGTGTTTTTTTTTTTGTTGACAGCACACAGAGTTCTACTCTTGTTTGTTTTCACGCTCAATATGGTCGGTCGCGATACTGTTTGACGCACATCCCTTACTCGCGTACTCGCCGAACTTAAGTTGTTAACAAAAACACAGCGAAAGATAACGGTAATACGCGTTCAATGCTGTAAGAGATTATCAAGACAAATCTGTTAAAGCCTGTAAAGTAAACCAATCCCTGCAGCCAGTTTCTCGTGGTTAGTTTCAATGTAAAATATTTGATGTTAACCGATGTGTTTTATCATCCAACATTCGGAATGGTATAAATTTCTGTAAACCAGAAAAAAATTGTAGTGTTAAAAATGAAAACTAATTATTTCAGTGCCGAAATTCTCTTATATACCAATGACTTCAAACGGTATAAAGTAATTATTCGTGCCCAAAACAATGATTTCCAATTCATTACATTGATTAANCTTAAGTTGTTAACAAAAACACAGCGAAAGATAACGGTAATACGCGTTCAATGCTGTAAGAGATTATCAAGACAAAGCTGTTAAAGCCTGTAAAGTAAACCAATCCCTTCAGCCCGTTTCTCGTGGTTAGTTTCAATGTAAAATATTTGATGTTAACCGATGTGTTTTATCATCCAACATTCGGAATGGTAGAAATTTCTGTAAACCAGAAAAAAACTGTAGTGTTAAAAATGAAAACTAATTATTTCAGTGCCGAAATTCTCTTATTNGGTATAAATTTCTGTAAACCAGAAAAAAATTGTAGTGTTAAAAATGAAAACTAATTATTTCAGTGCCGAAATTCTCTTATTTACCAATGACTTCAAACGGTATAAAGTAATTATTCGTGCCCAAAACAATGATTTCCAATTCATTACATTGATTAAGAAGTTCGTTAGCAGATTATTAGTGTATCCTTGGGAGGAGCGTTCGGCTGATTGAAATTACTGAACTGTTCAACTTAGATATTACTTGAGGAGTTTAGAAATCAACCTTTAACCAAATATCCTTGCTCCTAATTGCATTTATTTTATCGTTTCAGACCTAGCCTACATAACCCTGCGCATAACGCAATATCTTTTTTCGCCAGTATTATATGCTGCGAGTCTTAGTGATCTTCCCTGTGCGCAAGTGTTAATGTTATGCCGTGTTAATGTTTTAGATTACTGATATTTCCTATTTCCAATGCCTAACACAAAGCACACAACTCACTGGCAGGGCCTCGGGTTCGCAGATTCATTTCGCAGCAGGCTATCCTTCGAAGTTCTCTAAACACTCGAGCTTTGCTCTTAACTCCGTTACGCAATTTAAAGAAAATGATTAAATATGCGGATATTCTTCTGTGTTCAGTTAAACTGGCTAAATGTGGGTATGGAGTTCATCCTGTGCCTGTTCCTGTATCAACTATTCTACGTGTGATTAATAATGTTAATGAAGCTGGGAGTAATCAAAATCTTATATTATTTATTCGTGGGAATGCTATATCTGGTGTCCCAATTATAATTGGTAATATTCAATTACCAAACCCTCCAAATATAATTGGTACAACTGTAAAGAAAATTATTACAAAAGCCATTACTAGCTCACAGTCAAACAGGGCGTTGTGTAAATAACTACTGTTCAATCACAATATCACATCGAAAGAATGAGCGTTTGAAGTCTGTCTTGCCACCGAAAGAATTCGCGAAATCCTCGGGGGCTCTACTCATGGGATGTGATAAAACTACTGCTACGTCGGCTTAAAGTACTGCGTGCATAAACATAGCTTATTTGTAAAACCTGAAATTATAAAACTAAATAGGGCCTGAAAAGGCTCACTCTTAGTAGAATGTGCCAGAGTGTAGCTTGANAAAAAAAAAAAAAAAAAAAAAAAAAAAGGAACTATATCTACCCACGAAGGAAAAATCACACGGATATAGAACGTTGTATTCCATCTTTTTTTCATAATTTTATAGGAATACTTTGACAACCAAAACATATTTTCGTGAATGCAGTGCTACATATTTGAACAACTAAGCAAATGAACATTACGGAATGTACGTAACGTGGAGTGCAAAATAATATTTGGCTGTAACTCCCAACTTGGCGTTCCATTGGCTGACAGACGGGTCAGTAACAAACGTTGTACCACATAGTATAATCTATTCGCAGTTTCTTCACCATTTTTGAATCAAACGTTTGAAATACCACCCTATGATTGTAATGTGTTTGGTTGTTTCTTTAAAACGTCGGGTATCACAAGCGTTTCATACTAGTGTTCGCATTAAAGTACCTTATTTTTTATTAAATTTAAATTTTATTTACATCTTACCTGTAGATTATCATATTTAATTTTTAATTAACATGAATCAAACGTGGAGAGAAAAATGGGAAGGTTGGTAATACCAAGTAATAAATAGTTCTCAGCCAAAATATTATTAAACTGATACCTACCAACGCTGAAGTTTGGAAGTAGGTATTGAATTTGCTCTGCGGCGTGAGGTGCCAGCACTTGATGCTAGCCCTCAGTGATAGGGCGTAGGAATACGTCGACACTGTTGTCTCTAGGTCCAATTTACTAATAAATTACACTTTATTTGCGAGTTCACATAATCGAGTTTTATTGTTGCTTGAACAGGTTAACTGGTACATGAACTCACGAGACAACTCCCCTCCCCTTTTTCTATGTAGGCTACGTATGGTTTGACGCCGCGATTGGCGTCGGGGGGGGGGGGGGGGGCAGGATTCTTCACACCTGGTGTAGAACTACTTATCTGACACTGCGGCGCTGTCTTCCCTCGGCTGGCGACTTGGAACTGCTCCGGCGCTTGGTGGGGCGTCCCGACGCCTGCTCTCGGAACTCCTCCTCCCGGGTCCACTCAGCCCTTCTCATTTGACGAAGTCTGACTGACTTTTCTCGGATTCTTCCTGCCACACGTCCCGCTTGACGGCCTCCGACTGAGGTCGACGTCGTGATGCATTCTCGATCCTCGACTGACTCCGACTGACTTACTCGTTGACATCTCTCAACTGACTGCCCGATCCTCGCACTGGTTTCGTCCGGCTCCGACCCGGACGCCTCGCTTCAGGTCCCCCGACTGACTGCCTGACTGCTCGATCCTCGACTGACTGATCCGTTCCTCCCTCCTTCTCGTGGTTTTGTAGGCTCGATCGCCATATTCAACTTGCACCGTCCCTGCACGTGGCCGGGGTGCTTGCCGCGTCCCCCCTGAGTCGTAAAACACATGGCCGCTGCTCCTGTAGTCCGCAGTCGGCCTGGCGTCGCCCCTTGATTCTGGCCTAGAAGTTTATTGTTCCGTCCTGCAAGTGTGGGAACTCTTGGGTGGCCTCTTTGGTTCGGCGCAATTATGCCTCCTGATATTGTGTCGTTATTCTCCCCAGCACGCCCGCTAAAAGCTCTCAATGTTTATGGTGGAAACTAGCCTGGGACAGACTCAGCCGCTGGTGTGGGCTCAGCGTCCCTTGGCAGCTGCAGGATGCAGCTGCATCCGCCTTCCTCCGCACGTGGTCGTTCCGCCGGGCCATCCTGGCGCCATTCTCCTCATCACGTCCGCAAAACCCTTAATCCTTATTGCGGTGGTCCGCCTGCGAGCTNGAGTGTGCACAAATGCGGTGCGTTGCCCCTTTGGTCTAATTCAATAAACTCAGTTATGTTTGCACGAGGAAGAGGAATAGCCAGGCAGTTGAACTTTAACAGAGCTTCAGAAAAGTTGGAATTTACCGTTAATCGACTATAGATAGATACACAGACACTAAAATGCGTGGCGGTACCTTTGACGTGGGCGTACTCTTCCTCCGATTGGTTGTGCGAGGCTCTGGGAACGGGCTTTGTGTTTTTGACTCCTGCATGCTTCGAAAGGTTCCCTGTTGTCTGGGCTGCCGGCTGGTAAGTTACCAGGTGCTGATTGGTGAACGGCATTCCAGCATATTGCTGGCCAGTGACATAATTTTTCTGGTGTGTCCGGCTGGAATTGGTGGAAGAAGAGCTCTTAGCCGCTGTTCTCTTTAAGTACTCTGCAACCGGACCACGTGGAGCGTTATTCAGTTTATGTTTTCTTGAACATTTGTTGGTAATTGAGTTCTTCATGGCGTATCTTATCATCTGTGAGCCAATGGACAATGTTACGCCGCGTGAACTCTCGTGCCGGTCTCGCGTCGCCAATCTCGGCACATGGCGGGGGGGTTACTCACCTGAACCCGGCCACCGCTACTTCGCCAACCAGGGGTGGGGGTTGACAACTGACCTGAACTGGTGTTGCGGCTCCCATACTCTGCTGGAGGCTTCAGCGGTTGCGAGCCGTTGCGTGAACTTCCTGGCAATCTCCCCCGTCTCTGCGCAACCTGATGTGTTGAGAAGGTTCTGGGCCAGGGTGCCTGCCGCCATAAATACCGCCGCATTCGGAGGATCGGCAGTCTGCGAGAGCCTTCTGGTGAAGTGCGGCGTGTGGTAAGCGAAGATCGGGCCATCTAAGAAGACAGGCAAGCGGTGGGCGGGGTTGTCACAGACTGCAGCGGACAAACGTATGCGTGACGCGGCGAACGAAAGTGCAAGAGTGCTGCGGAAGGCGAGGTGTCCGGTGAGTAGCGCGCATCTGTGTACGGGAGCGCTCCAGAACATTCCGGACACAAAGAGTGGCGATGTCGTGACCGAAATAAGATGGAACTGAATGGACGAGTGATACAGCATTGATTGTAAATACTAGAACTATGAGATATCATATATATAATTTTAGTAGTAATTCAGCAGGTGTTATAAAATTGTTTATAAAAAACTGGTTGTGTTTGACTGAGTTTATCTCCGTGAAGTGAAAGACCATTGTATAAATATTAGTGGCAAATATCAAGTAATGGACATTACTGTCAAAATATTAAGTGTAGATAGTTTTTTTAAAATTTAATTAGGAAATTGTTATCAACTTTTATTTAATTGAGACTTTCATCTCTTAAAGTACCTGGTTACATTCCGAGAATTTGGAAAACCCATAACAGTAATTTGGTGAACTAGTTATTGACGTCTAACTAGTCCTCATCTTAACCCTTGGAATTTGCCGGTGCCTATATATAGTCGAAAACAGACAAATATACAAATGAAGTTCAGGGTATGGGTAGGCAGGCGCTTTAATAGTGGTTCCCATCAGTTTTGCAGCAAGCCTGTGGTGAAACAACATCACCAACTGTTGAGGGCGTACGTATTTATGTGCCCCCATAAGTTATGCTGGGGGGGGGGGGATGGGCTAGCCTTAAGGCATTCCTCTTTAGACATTTTTTCTCCACATATAAATTCAATTTTGGTGCTATCAAAACCTTAATAACACGTTGGTACGATAAAATGAGTCAATGCAATGGGGAACTTGCCCGCTGTAACTTCTCAGTCATCCACAAACTGTTGCATTAGGATTATAATATGAGCAAGGTTGTCGGTTGACAGTCATGCACGGCAGTGGTGCAGGCTGCCTACCTTTCAAGAAACCATTAATATACTTTCCAACTAATCACGCCCGATTTTTGAACTAACGGTCAGGAATAACAGATACAACCAAGGTGATCTTTTTTGTTGATTTTTTTCATGCTGATTACACACATTTTATGTCGAATTACTCTTCAAACGGAGGGATACGCAGTTCTAAGCAATATGAGAGTACCGACTCCTGTTTAATGTATGAAGGAGTGTACTCTCAGTTACACCATTTTCTGTGGTTAACTATCTTGTAAGCATTTGCCTGTATGCTACTTTTCGTTGCTTAATTGCAAGTAATTTCCATTTTACCGTAACACAGTTCCACTCTCCACTTTCAAGAGCATCTACCACCCTCAAAAATCACTGTAGGACCCTAAATCTGGTATACGTTTTCCTATTTATTTTTCCTTAGTATTCAGCTCATGCTGGGTTAGCGTGCATTAACGATTCGTCCTGTATAACAATTCATTACATAGTATGCGACATGTAGTCTATTCGTGGTATCCTCGCACTTTTTAAATCAAACCTTTGAAAAATTCCCTGGAATGAGTTTGGTTGTTTCTTATGTCATGTATTAAAAGCCTCTTACGCTTCTGCTAACACAAATTAACCTTAATTTTCTTTAAATTGAACTTTTACTTATATTCGATCTGTAAATTGCAACATTTCATTTATGATTTATATCAATAAAAACAGGAAGAAAAAAGCTGTGTTGATATCGCCTAGTAAGAAATGGTTATTATGCAAAATCACATTACAATGAGTGCGCACGAAACCGGTTAGTTGTCTGGTGTAGTTTTTCTATACTTGGTTAAGCTTTGTTTGCATGAGGCGGAGGAATATCCTGGAAGTATAACTTAAGTAGGGCTTCAGTAATAATTGGAAGTAATCGTGAACAGCCTACATCAACGCGTCTAGATGAATTAAAACAGTTCGCGCGCCCATTTACTGTCGTTGTGGAGGTCTTTGCCAAATGTAGGGAAGGGCGACGTATACCCTGCCCCTGCTAGCTGTTACGGCGCTGCGAAGTCGCAGTCGAATATCCAGGGGTCTCTGTTCGCCTGTAGACAAACTGTCTGGCTCCCGGAAATGGCAACCGGGGGGTGTTCTATTTCGCGTCGGTGGAATTCTGTTCGTCGAAACGAAGAGGACGAGGTGGGTTAGTTCGAGTCTGGGTGATGGAAA
>NQII01002196.1:26489-50043 GCA_002778355.1 Clitarchus hookeri | reverse complement strand
AAAAAAAAAAAAATGAAAATACTCAAAAATTGTGAATACAAAGGAAATTAATTACGATGAATTTACACTGCCCGGCGAGTTACTGAGAACTCAGTTATCACGAAAGCTTGCAGACCTCGTGGGGTATTTGTAAACACTACCATAACATTATACATAAGCATCGTAATTGCTTTAATGTTAGGCGTTTATATAACATCATTTGTGAAAATTACTCCAGTTGCACAACCTTCGGAAAAAAAAATGAAATACGACTTTAAAAGTTTCTGTTAGAAGAAATTACTAAACCCAAAGTGCAATGTGGTTTGGCTCAGATTGCAGATAAAAAATACATATACTGACAAGGTTCACGGCTATTATTCTCTTCACTCTACTTTTTTCCGTGAAGGATTGAGACTAAACATTTCCTTTCATAATGAAACATGACTTATACTGCAATTTCCGTGGACATTTTTGGCACAGAATATCGTAATGATTATGGTAACGCTAATATTACATGGACATATATGGAAACACTGTTTTTGAATTTTTATTTTGTTTTTAAACACAAAGGGTCTTAANGACATATATGGAAACACTGTTTTTAAATTTTTATTTTGTTTTTAAACACAAAGGGTCTTAAGTTATTGCTTTGGGCCCTATTTTTCAGTTATTTTTTTATTNGGCATATATGGAAACACTGTTTTTGAATTTTTATTTTGTTTTTAAACACAAAGGGTCTTAAGTTATTGCTTTAAGCCCTATTTTTCAGTTATTTTTTTATTTTACAGAGTGGTGCAGTAAACATATCAAAAGAAAAATCCACCGAAAAAAATTGGATACAGAAACAATTTATTTGACCAAACATTTTATTAATTTTTTAATGTGGTTCACAGTAAACCGTGCCGACAGGAATTACTAGCATGCTCAATTTTTCTACTCTTCATCATACCCACTCTCCCTCCGGGGTGTAAAAGATGGAATCATAGTCTGTGCAAGGGTCCTGCGTTTGAATATCGGGCATTAGACGGCCAAGTTTGCCAGTTATCTATATAAAGGGGAAGCTTGAATGCATAGTACGTAAAAATAAATTGAAAATACCTGGCCCAAACTGCATAAAAGCAATAAAAACTTCTCTGGGAATATCACAAGGAAGTTTAAGTGAAACAACTTAGAGGCAGTTCGCGGTAAACTGAGCACTTTTGAAAGACCCGATTAGGATCTACTTGCCACTTGCCTGCACGATATGTATACTTCCACTGATGTGTAAAATTAATACTGCGACGGGCCGCATCACTAGGGCCAGTGACTTTTCCCGTAAAAATCGGAGCACACAGTAGACTTCAATACTATATACACACCTCAGCTGTTNGAGACGGGCCGCATCACTAGGGCCAGTGACTTTTCCCGTAAAAATCGGAGCACACAGTATACTTCAATACTATATACACACCTCAGCTGTTGTTATACCTCCATTGGCTGCTGGTGCCGTGTCCGTCTTTGACCAAGCCACTCAGGACTAAGTAACTCCGACACTGAACCTTCGTGATTCGTGCGCAAACTGTTAACACGGGCCAGAACATTTTTTNCTTCGTGATTCGTGAGCAAACGGTTAGCACGGGCCAGAATATTGTTTTTAGCCAATCAAAGAAGCTGGACGACGCTACAGTTCTTTGGACAGTATCTTGTCTCGAAATCTTTTCGCGAAATGTCACTGCCCCTACTCATCACTATTCATTCGTCGGCCAAGTAAAACTGTGGAATTAAAATAAAATCAAAAGAAAATAATTTCAGTACTCACAAATGTTTACCTCAAACTTTTAATTTAACGTTAAGACGTGGAACTAGATTCGCTCAGTCTCTACCAATTTTCCTGGCAGCATGCCAGTTAAAATGCATACAGGTAGGGACAGTGAAATTGTTCAAAGCTTTNAGATTCTCTCAGTCTCTACCAATTTTCCTGGCAGTATGCCAGTTAAAATGCATACAGGTAGGGACAGTGAAATTGTTCAAAGCTTTATTTCAAAAGTGCTCAGTTTATCGTGAAAGTCGGTGCCCGGTGACTTACGATGGCCGCCTGGGTAGGCCTCCGAACTATGTGCAGAGCTCCAGCAGACAAAGTTTTATTACAAAAACCGTCCAACGTGTCTGAGTGAGGCCTGCTTACGTAGACTTTAAGAAACGTTACGCGTCTCTTTAACTTTCCCAGTTCCTCCAGTTCTCTCTAAAGCATGTCTCTCCTATAGTGAAAATGGCTCAGACGGGTGTTTTCACGGTCAGTTTTTAGGTATGAACATTCAAGTACAAAACATTTAAAAAGGAATAGGGACGTGCTTCAAACCTTTATTTTTATAATTAGGTCATAAAATGGTAGGGTATCACGCTGAAAGTCTCACAGAGGCGCGTTATCGACGGCAAGCCTGCACGACAGTTCAGTGCTTTGCGCGTAATGGCGATGAGAGAGTCGATGCGCATTTCTCGGTCGCCCCTAGCGCTCCCACGATTTTAGACCTCAGGCGTGCAAAATTTCCTTCAATCAGGCGGCCACCTTAACTCGTCGGTCGGCAGCCCAGCTGGAAGGACATCTTCCGCAGAGCGCGGTAGCCGGTACGACCCGAGGTCCTTTATCACAGAGTAGATAAGTACACAGCGGCGAAATGATGTGGCGGTTCCTTTGATGTGGACGTACGCATTCCCTGGCTAAGCTAGGACCTAGGCCCCTTTGGTCCGACTGGCTACTGCATGCCGCGAACGACGTTGCAACCATGGGCTAAAGATGAAGCATACCGCTTATTCGTCGCCTGAGCATGTACCCAACATTGACCTACCCCAAAGCAACACAACTGTCAAAGTCACATGGTCAACAGTGATCAACTAATTTGTTTATATCCTAATTTTTAAATGACAAGTACTTTATAGTAATAAACTAATTTTACCAATCTAAATTTAATCAAATGGCATTACAAATTGGTTGGAGGAGGGATAGAAACATCGCAAAGCACTTGTTCGCTAAACAGTTGCATAACCTAATTTCCAAACCATGCCGTTTTCGCTAGACATGTAGGCAGGTGAGCAGTTCAATGTTGGGACACGGAGATTGGATGTGCGCAGCGAGCGAGATCGGTCTGCCTGATCTTTGGTCTATGGTTGCAACATGTTCCTGGACAGTGGCGCCATTTCGCTGGCGTGCATGGCTCAAGTTCGCGGTATAAGCAGCTCTTTCACCTGTCTATAATCGAGTACTTTGTGCTATCCGGAACATCGCACAGCCAATGAGCGAAGGGGCAACTCCAACACCGAAGGAACCACCATGCCATTTCACTTTTGCGTAATTACTTATAGTCCATTCGAGGTTCTTCACACATTTTTAATTAAACCCTTTGAAAAATCACCCCATGTGTATCGCGTTTGGTTCTTTCCTAAATATGTGGTGTATCACACGCTTTAAAAGTATTAATTTTTTTGTTAAATTTAACTTNGGGGGTGGGGGCGAAACAGCTCGGTTAATGCTAGGGGTTGGGGGTCACCTTTTGTAGTTTTCACTTGCCGGGACGGACGGCACCACCTTTCGGCCGAGTGGGGTTCCTGGCTAGGGGTGGCCAAACGTCTGCGACAATCCCGACTGCATACCGGGGCTGCGTTCATATTGCCGTCATTTCTTTAAAGTTTATTTTAAAAAAGTAATCAAGGCAATCTATACCTCTTTTGAAGTAAGGTAGTCCGCTATTTACGAAAACCATTCCCTTGTATAAAAATGTACATTGCCATGAAGTTAATTATTATTATCGAGGCGTTTATCAATGTTACAAACATTAATGCTCTAGTATTTCTATATACATTACTATCGTATGTACAAAAAAAGAAATCTTACGACTATACGTTATATTTATTAAAACACTAAACTTTTAATTGGAGTTATATAAGACGAGTCCTTAAATTTTCATAATTAGCTGCCATTGTTAGTGTTTATGTAATTTTAAAAATATATTTAGTTTTTTTTTTAAGTTGGCTGCAGTGGTGGAATGCAGTGAATGCATTTGGCCATCTCTTAACATATAGGTCTTGAGAGCCGACTAGGGTGATACACAGTAAAAAACTTTGGTATAGGCTGATCGCGGTAAAGTGAACACTTTTGATGCCGAAGTTTCTTTTTCCTTTCAGCTTTTTTTATCATATAAACCCCTTTTAAAATAAATATTGCAATGTAAGTAATAAAAATAGTGCGTATGTTCCATCGTAATCGTAAGTTAACGTCTAAGGATAAAATAAAATATGTTTACATAATATTATTCCAATTGAGAGGGCTTTCAAAAGTGCTCACTTTACCGTGAATAACCTTTTGTAAGAAGTAAGNTACATAATATTATTCCAATTGAGAGGGCTTTCAAAAGTGCTCACTTTACCGTGAATAACCTTTTGTAAGAAGTAAGCGGTATAAATATTTCCAGCACTTTAGCAGTATAAATATTTTGGAAGTCTTACGTTTACCCAATTACCGAAAAGCACATATTTAAATGAACATATTCCACAATTTTTATTTCAAATTATGCACTAAAATATTAATTCCTATTGCCATGCTTAAAAAAAAAAATTAACATCCAGAAACAAAAATACGAATAAATTAACTACTGTTTCCACTTAGATCGGTTACAGCACACAATAAGGTGAATTTCTCTTCATCGAAGGGGCCAGGGTGGCTAAGCGGTTAGACTGCNTGAACATATTCCACAATTTTTATTTCAAATTATGCACTAAAATATTAATTCCTATTGCCATGCTTAAAAAAAAAAATTAACATCCAGAAACAAAAATACGAATAAATTAACTACTGTTTCCACTATCTAGCCAATGTCGTCACAATAAGGTGAATTTCTCTTCATCGAAGGGGCCAGGGTGGCTAAGCGGTTAGACTGCTCGCCTTCCACCTTGGCGTACCTGGTTCAATCCCCGGCTGGTTCACTTCGGATTTTCGCAAGTGGGAATCGTGCCGGACGATGCCGCTGGTCGGCGGGTTTTCACGGGGATCTCCCGTTTTCTTCGCCCTTTCATTCCGGCGCTGCTCCATACTCGCCTCACTTCACCCTCAACGGCTCTCAAGACCACGCTGTTAAGAGTCGCCCAAATCTCTTCTCTCACTCACTATTCATCGAACTTTAAGAGTAACATCTTTATTGTGTCAGTTGAATTTTGGGAGCCTACTGCTGAACGCTATTGAGGTCAATAAGAAAAACAAAGAGCTTATGTTTGCGTCGTAAATGTTTTATATGTTATTGCGGCGCAAAATATTATCCAAAATAATTGCCTCAGTATCACATAATAGATTCTCGCAAATTTTCCCCTTCTTCAGTTTTTCTATTTACATGATTCCAAAAAAATCTGTTGATTTCAATCAGCGTGTTTGAAGTTAGCATTGCGAGGGTGTGGTACGTTAATTAACTGCTTAAGTTTTTTTTACTGTTTTGACACCTTACCTCCGCCTTTCACCACCATCCCTTTCACGCCGCGTATAGGAACGTTGAAAATATGTCGATATATCGAAATAACTGTGTTATATAAACGATACATCGAAATAAATCGTCGATATATTTCAGCGATATTTGATCGAAATCAATATATTTTTCCAGGTGTAGTAAATAAATATTTATAAAACGCTCTTTTGAATACAAAAATTGAATTTAAAAATTGTATCGGTTTACTTTAGCAACATGTACCAAAAACAGCCGCCACATCTTTCTGCAATGCTTCGTGTCCTTAATGTAATAATTTTATATTTGTCAAATTTTTCAATACATAAAATATCGGATTCCGATTTACCGAAAATCGATATTTTCCTTTTGATGCATCGTTCCGTAAAACGATGTATTTTTTTGTAAGTAACCGGTTTAAATATGTCGATATTTTCTCCCCGATATCAACATCTCCAACTGCGTGGACGGCAAGCAACTTGAACTTCTGGGAGCGTCTCCGTACCTCACTTCGCATCCTCTCCCGAGAACCGTACCCGGTGGACCGCCACGTCAGATGTACTCCCCAGCCCGATAACTTTTAGTCTGTCCACACGGAGTACTTCTCTCTCCAGCCCCGACTCTACAGGGTCTCGAAGCCATAACTTTCCCCTTTGCACCGGGCTGGCGGCAAGTGTCGGGAAGGCTGGTGAGTGACGAGGGGAGGGGTGGGGGTGGGGGTGTTGCAGGTCTGGTCAGTCTTGTCCCCGTAAATGGTCTCGCATCAGCACAACTCCTGCCATTTAATTACGGAGTTTGCGCCGGCCGACAGGACGAACTGCGACGGGAGTTTAATTGCTGGAACACCGAGAGAGAGAGGGATAGATGGCGAGAGAGACACGTATTCGTCCTCAGTCGTTTTTTTTTATAGTCCGTGTTCCCTTTTGCACACACTATCGTCTCCCCCGTTCCCCTTTTCATTCCACCGAAACTATAGCCTATTCGGGGTTTCTTTAAAATTAAATCAAACATTTGAAAACTCACACCATACACGACGTTTATTATGTTATGTATTACAAACGTTTTATACTTGTGTTAACATTAAAGTACCTTTTTTATGGTTACATTACAATTTTATTTATATTTTGTAAATAAATTATAATATTTAATTTATAATTAATATGAATTACGACAGTGAGAATTAATGTGTTATAGTACTGCCTAGTAAGAAATAATTCTTACACAAAATATTATCACACTGAGCGAGTGCGAATACGGTGCGTTGTCAATTTAGTGCAATTGTCTTGACTCGGAGAAGATTATTTCTACTCAGGTTGGGAAAAAAACGAGATTTACTATGGGAGTGTTTGTCATAGGAAAATTTCCCCCGCTAGGTGCGCAGTGTTCCAAAAGGTAACTATTAATTAAAATTTTAAGCTACGCGAATTATAAACGAGAATGATTTTTTACTTAGTTACTAAGTTATTTTATATTTGATTTATGATTATTGCAATTATTCTGTTCTNGATTTACTATGGGAGTGTTTGTCATAGGAAAATTTCCCCCGCTAGGTGCGCAGTGTTCCAAAAGGTAACTATTAATTAAAATTTTAAGCTACGCGAATTACAAACGAGAATGATTTTTTACTTAGTTACTAAGTTATTTTATATTTGATTTATGATTATTGCAATTATTCTGTTCTNTAAACGAGAATGATTTTTTACTTAGTTACTAAGTTATTTTATATTTGATTTATGATTATTGCAATTATTCTGTTCTATGACGTAGAAAATAGAGAAAAACTGGTACACATGAGAGACCAGCGCTTATTTAGTGGCAAAAATTTTCGTTTTTCCAAACTTTCAACGTTGATTTTCCCAACCTGTAGTAGAAGTAACCTTGACTCTGATAAGCTTTGTTTGCGCGAGGTGGAGGAATATTCTGGGAGCAGGAGTTCAGCAGGACTTCACAAAAGTTGGAAGTAACCGTGAATGGTGTAGATACGCGTCTCCCGATACCCCGCTGGAGGTCACGCAGGNGACTTCACAAAAGTTGGAAGTAACCGTGAATGGTGTAGATACGCGTCTCCCGATACCCCGCTGGAGGTCACGCAGGGACTAATCAGGTAGACGTGGCGCTGTGTTCATATGGTGGTCGGCGCGGCTGGTAGTGGTAGACACCCCTCTTCCCCCCGGACTGACGTCCCTCGCCCAAGCCAGTAGCGTTCTAGCTATGCCATCAGTGCTGCGCTCTGGTGGGATGATGGTGCACTACCCACGTCCGCGAAAAGACGTTCCGCGCGATGACGCGTCGAGGTAGACGCCGAACGTATATTCGTTACTGGGCATGCCACAAATTTTCCAACTCCAGAAAAAAAAAAACTGTGAAGTTATTCGTATGAAAATATTGCACTCTAAATCCGTGGATAGAGATGATGGTTTATCGCAGGAAAAGTTGACTGACTACTAGGATTCAACGTACTGTACACACGTCCGACAGTTTTCTTTCCTCATTGACTGCCATGGTTTCATGAAGCTACAAACCCATTTCGAGGAGGCCGCGGTGGCTGAGTGGTTAGACTGCTCGTCTTCCACCAAGGCGAACCGTGTGCAATCCCCAGCCGGGTCATGCCGGATTTTCGCAAGTGGAATCGTGCCGGACGATGCCGCTGGTTGGCGGGTCATCTCGGTGATATCCCGTTTCCCTCGCCCCTTGAATTCCAGCGCTACTCCTTTCTTACCTTATTTCACCCTCATCGGCTCTCAAGACCTCGTTGTTAAGAGCCGTCCAAATCTCTCTACTCAACTCATCTAACACATTTCACTGGGCCGATGATGATTCTGATACTATGATACATAACTCTCGTGATTAGTCTGAAAACTACTTAGCCGAGTTAACACCTTGTTCATCCAATCATGAAACAATAAACTAGTTAGAGTGTTATAGAAGATATGTTGGCTCCAAATGTTTTTGCAATTTTTCCATTATCTCTACCCATTGCCTAAAGATGAGGTAGACCGATTATTATTCCTCTGCGCATGTACCCAACAATGACCTATCCCAAAAGAACACAACTGTCAAAGTTATATGGTCAACAGTGATGAACGCGTTTGTTTATAGCTCTATAAAGCACTTTTATATGAATAAAATACTTCATCAATTTGAATTTAATCAAACACCATTACAAATTGGTTAGAGGAAGTATACATACATCTCAAAGCACTTGTTTACTAATCTGTGCTTTAACCTCAATTCCAATCAATGTCGTTTTGCTAGACGTGTTTGCAGAAAATTATCTTAATGTTGGGGCAAGGAGACTGGTTGTGCGCAGTGAGAGAGACCGGTCTGCCTCATATTTAGTCCATGTCTACACCCGAATTACAGATATAAGTCGGTAATATACTGGTCACGGGAAGTCTGATAAGAAACTGTTGCAGACTGGCCGATCATTCGACTGAACCGGATCAGTGTCACCGTTTGATATTCGCTTTCACGTCTGGAGATACGACATAAGAGATGCTTTATATTTTTTTTTTGTTCATCGTGAGTTGAGGGATTATGGGGACTTTGGCACATCGGGACCTGGGACCGGTGCATTGGTGCAATGCTCTGTCATTCCGGTCGGCCGGTGGCCATAACGGATCCAGGTGACCTTGACTCCAATTACATTTGACCTTAAAACCCCCCCAAAAAAAAACAAAAAAAAATTATATTAAAAACAATTAATAATTATTTACAAATTATTTTATTTATTTTGTTTTATTTTAAAATTTATTTTAAACAACTAAAATTTATGGAGGTGTTCCACACACCCCTCCACCCATATCATTCCATAATCTTGGTAAGTGCAGTCCACCATATTGGTAGACGTCACAGTCACCGTCCGCCATATTGGTTGGTGCAGTCAGCCATATTGGTAGGCGTCACAGCCACCATCCACCATCATCTTGGTAGGAGTCATAGACACCATCCGCCATCTTTGTCAGTGAAGTCCGCCATCTTGGTAAGCATAACAGCCACCGTCCACCATTTTTTTTTTCGTTTGTCATTTGTTTATATGTTACTGGAGTTTGTCTCTCACCTTCGTTCGAACACCATCTTGTTTTTTTAGTTCATCATTTGTTTTACATTGCTGGTGCAGTCCCCAGCACCGCGACCAGCAGACTATTGACCCCCTTCACTCCCCCTTACAATATATGTAATTGAACAATTGCCCCCACCCCTGATTCTCATTGACTAATTGCCCACTCTCTTCTAATATGAATAATTGCTCCACCAATGTTTCTCATTAGTTAATTGCTCAGGTGTTCTCTGAAACCTTCCTTCTACCAATTAGCCGGTTACCCTCAACTCCCTTCTAATTTATTTCGTTGCTCCGCCAATGTTTCTCATTGGCTAATTAATCGGGTGTTTTCGGAAACCTTCTTTCCGACCAATCGGAGGCCTAATTTAATAGCGAGGGTGAGGGTTTTATCCTTAAAATATCTTTATAAGACGCACACTGAGACCTTTCGGGAAATCAGTCATTTTTCTAGCTCTTAGAAATGTACGTGTGTTGTCCAGCAGGCCATAAAATCCTTTCGGCCATTTTGGCATTTGGAAGGGTGAGCTCACTTAGTGCATTGGACAAACGTGACGAGTTAACGTACCTGACGCAATAATTTCTCCTGGTCTATGCACCTTACGAAATTTCGACCGTATTCAAGTATTTGCCGGCCTACCTACGGCAGGACGAAGACATACTGGACTGCCTCCCGTGCAAGAAGTGTTTCGAGAGCTGCACCACCTTGGTTACAGACATGCCGCATCGCAGGGGTTGGGGCAAGGCGCAACGTCTGCGCCCGTAGAAGACGCCCTCCCCGTGCAAGCTATCTACTCGCAAGCTGTACCCGTAGAAGATGCTTCCCTTCGGGAAATTTACTGGCAAACAATATCCGGCGAGGAAACAAACCCAGAACATAGGTACCCGATGTGTATGGAACTAGATAAAGTTTTAAATTACTTTGTAAAAAATTTAAAAAACTGTGTGTTCATGGGAACTTCAATTTTTTTTATATAACAAAAATTGTATGAAATGTTTTGCAACATCCAAGGTTTTCGCTTGTTGAACTCGTACGCCATCAAGCAGATTGCCATCTCGTACAGTTACAAAGACGAGAAAACCAAAGTTTTCACTATTTTGCCGCTGTGTCCATGGAAGCACCTCGACAGTGCCATGCAAAAGATGTATCGCCTAAAGACGTACGAAACGCACGTACTAAATTGGGACGAGAGAAATATTCCGTACGAGGAAATTCTGACAATGAAGGACTCTGCCATAACTCCCTATTACCGTGTGTATGTGTTTGGAAGACGCCAAGAGTCAACGATTCGCAATGCGTACCCCATCGGAGCGAACTTTTTAGACTTTCACAAGCATTGCCGCTGCCCGCCGTTACGACAGTCTGTCGAGACATACGCCACAAAACCTCACGAGTGCAAAAATTGAAGACATTTCTGAGCTCCGTGTAACTCTGAAATCCTAAGACTGTGGAGTTATTATAACCCATGGTACATAAAAAAAAAGTGCGTGTAATACCCTCCATTAACCCAGAGAAGAAAAAGGCATAAAAAAGTATTCCTTGTAATATGGAGAATAATAATATTGTGACGTGTGTTTAAATAAATGATTAAAAAATATATATACACATTTTTATTTCCCAGTTATGTCCTGCTCACGTATGTTAAAAAACACTGTTGGCAAATAAAAAAATTGGTGTTTATAAGTTTTGTTGTAATTTAAAGAAACAAAAAAATTAAAGTATTCAATGAGACTCTAGCCGCCCCTAAAATAATGTATGGTATATTTTACGTGTGAACATAATCATTAATTTTAATAAATGAAGGATTAGAGGTAAAACACTGGGCAAATGAAGGCAGCCTCGAAAATTATCTCTAGATGTGCCATGTAGCGGCTGTAGAGACGGCCGGAGTTAAGGTTGGCACCGCATGCAGTATTCACAAGTTGGCAGTTGTGCACAAGATGTATTTTGCTCTTCCTGCTGAACATGCAGCGGGCGTGCGTGCGGACCACCTGGAGCCTGGGAAAGGAGGCGACCAGCTCGCCTACAGCGGTGGCTTCACGCTAGCTACGTTAAATTCATTACTCGAACAGAGATCGATTGCTTATTAATTTATCATGTAAAACTTTAATACATTGCAAAAAGAATTCGCGAATGCGTATTTATTTTACCATACAAACTTTAATACCCAGGAAAAAAAGAAACACTTTTTCCTTCAGCCCATTCGAGAATTCACACAAGGGCACACTGATAGGAGGGTCCAGTTTTGATACCTGAGAAAAATATACACGTTACTCTATTGATGAAAAAATATACACGTTACCGTGCTGATTTATGAAAAACAGACACAACATACTGATGGGGACAAACAGAACATACTGATGAAAAAAATTATACCCATTACCGTATTGATTTGTGAAAAAAGACAAAACGTTCCTTAAAAAAATTAAACTCCCGTCACATACATTCCAAACATACGAAATGAGTCTTGCAGTGGTTTTCCTCCGTCGACTAACCATGGAGTGAAAAGGTATGGAACTAAGTGATGTATAAAGTTCAAGTTTTATACTCTTCTAAAATTATTCATGCTGCCATCGCCTGATGAACTCCGGCGATAAACTTCCTGAGCAAGTTGCCCAAACTTAAAGAAAAATGCTACGCTCGGCCGTGAAGATACTTGGGCACCATCCGGGGGTTTTATTTCAGCCTCGGGACACTTAACTTAAATTCTGCGGCCCAGAAAAGGGCTTAGATTGCTCTGCGCCAGTTTTTCTTTAAATTTTCCTGCGTTGATGGAGAACAGTAAAAAATTTTTCACGACTTATAAAAAACAGATTGCGTATTTGGTATTTCGCCGCGACCCGAAGTACCCCATCAAAGCCGGCCTGGAAATTAGCCACCACGTTTTTCTCCTCGAGTTCTTTCTCAAGACAGTTTTTTTTTCCTGCTTCTTTTTTATCCTTTTTTTTTTAACTGCGACCTTTACGCTTTCTAATCTCTCTTCTCCGGGCTCGAACCAATTTCACTTAGTGTTGTGGACGTCTGCCCCCAAAGCCGGAGTGTTGATGACGTCACAAGTGGGCCGAAGAGCAGTAAACATGGGCGATGCCCGACCCCCCGTCGTAAAGTTTTCATCAGAGCTCGAGAGGATGAGCAAACCGACGCCTCCTCTGTTTCTGTTATTTACTGAAGTTTTATGGCTGGGAATATACACTTTCTGTAGCCTGTCTGACTCTGTCCTCTGTTCTTCAGCTCCCAAAGGAAAACAGCCTCCGTTGTATTTTCATCTGTACCTTTACTTTAACGTGGTGTTTAGTTCTTCAGAAAAGTGCCTGCAACTTATATTTACGGTAACTTCCAACATTTCTGAAGCCCTGCTTAAGTTCTACTTTCAGGGTATTCCTACGCCTCATGCAAACAAAGCTTAACCAAGTTTGGAATATAAGACCAAAGGGACAAAGCACCGCATTTGTGTGCACTCACTGTAATTATATTTTGTATAAGAACTATTTCTTACTAGGCATTACCAATACACCTATTTTCTCGCTATTTTTATTCGTACTTATTTATATTAATTATACACAAAATATTATAATTTATTGATACAATACCAGTAAAAGTTTAAATGAACCAAAAAAGGGGTATTTTTTGTTAACAGATGTATAAAACGCTTGTGATAGATGGCATTTAATAAACAATCGAGCAAATCATAAATGAGGTGATTTTTCCAAGGTTTGATTCAAACAGTGTGAAGAAGCCCCGAATGCAATACACACGGACTCGTTTACTGAACAAGTTATTGTGGTTTGAAACCCTTGTATATAGGGCTATGTATTTTACGCGAAAAGATTTATGCTCATTCTATACTTCAGTATCATACGTCCACAATCACAACTTCCTTTTAATGGCCGCTCGTCTACGCGAGAAAAAATTTTTCTTATTTCACTGGGCCAATGATAGTAAAGAACTCTGATACTGAACGTCTATTATTCGCGGGCATAAACTAGGGGCATGTGAGATTTAAAATCATTCAACAACGAAAGTGCAGATTAACTAAAGTGTTTTGGAGCATGGCTGGTCTCGAAATCTTTTTGCGATAAATACATGCCCCTACTTATGTATTATCATGCGTATTATATACTATTTAGGGAACTATGCTTGAGCTCAGCTCCAGCAATGCTATTTCGAAAACTTATTTACACTTCCTAACAAAACACTGAGATACAGGTACATTGTTCAGCTTTTAACACTATCTTACTAGAACTATTATTAATAAATCCCCTAATATTTTTGTTATGGCCACTTAGGACACGGTGAATCTCTTTACATGATTAAGGGTATTTTATTAGAACATGATCAACTCGGTACCCTAACCAATGGCTGGTGACCGGTCAAAAATGAATGGAGTGGAGTGGAGTGGAAGGGAGTGCAGAGATTTGGGGCGACTCTTAAAAGAGAGGCCTTGAGAGCCGGCGAGGGTGAAGCGACGTAAGTATGGAGCAGCGCCGGAGTGCAAGAGCGGGGGAAATGGCAGATCACTGAGAAAACCCGCCGACCAGCGGCATCGTTCGGCACGATTCCCACATGCGAAAGTCCGGAAGCTGCTCCGCCGGGGATCGAGCTCGGTTCTCCTAGGTGGGAGGCGAGTAGTGTAACCACTACACCACCGCGGCCCCCAAAAAGGTGAACGATGTACCATACAGTAAGAGTATGTCCGGTGTAATGTGGACGTGTATACGGCGGCGAGTGGGAATGCAGAGAGAAATAGAATCGCTATTTCTGCAGTAGGTGGGATTTTCACGGCTAACTGAGCACTTTTGAAAGCTCTTCTTGAGATCTACATGTATGCGCATTGTGTACCCTCTCACCATATGTAAAGTTAACATAGGTATGGGCCTGGTCACTTTATTCATGCGTCAGTGAAGTAAAACTGTGAAATTATTTAAAAAATAAATATTTTATAAATGTGATAATTATTGCACATATATGCATTAAAAAGACAGAAAGAAAAATTAATAATTTGACTATAGGCTATTTATGGTAAAGTGAGCAATTTTCAAAGTCTTCTCATTTGGAATAACAGTCAATATATATTTTATTTTAGCCTTGGACGTTAAAGAGTACGGTGGAATACACACACTGTGTTTATTACTTACATGGCAATACTTATTATAAAAGGTGGCTAAAGGATAAAAAAAAACGGCTGGAAGGAAAAAGTTAACTAGGGCCTCGAAAGTGCTCACTTGACCGTGAACAACCTATATTAACAAATGTTCTTCTATCACGTTCATTTCAACTTTAAGACATGTAATTACACTGAAGAGCCAAAAAAAAAAAAAAAGGTGCACCTGCCTAATATCGTGTAGTTTCTCCCCCCCCCCTCTCCCGGGGCACGCAGAAGTGCCGCAAGACGACGTGGCATGGTCTCGACTAATGTCTGAAGGTATGCAGGAGGCAATTCACACCATAAATCCTGCAGGGCAGTCCACAAATCCAATCTGAGCCAATTTGAGAAAGGGTTGCACGTCTGTCACGTTTAATGATTCTCGTCAATCGTCGTTTGTCCCGTTATTTCACGATCTTTTTCCGGCCGCAGCGATGTCGAAGATGTGATGTTTTACCTGATTCCCGATATTCACGGTACACTCGTGAAATGGTCGTACGCGAACATCCAAATGTTATCGCTACCTCGGAGATGCTATGTCCCATCTCTCGTGCGTCGACTACAACACCACGTTCAAACTCATTTAAATCTTGATAACCTGTCATTGTAGCAGCAGTAACCGATCTAGCTGCCGACCGCATCGCGCTACTCTGATTGGTTCCATACCTCTGTTATTTGCATACGCACGCCTATAGTATTTTTTTTTTTTTTGGCTCATCAGTGTACTTTCTTTCCAACTTTGCTAACATTACTGGGCGCATGCCAGTCACTGTGCCGTTAAAATATGTGCAAGTAAGAGAAGTTACATTTTTCAAAGGTTGATTTCAAATGTGCTCAAGTAATCGTGTCATCTTGTTTCGAATGTTAGTATAATATGTTCCGACCTCAAAGTGTTACAATCTTGTTAGCCCCTTTCAGACACGATTTAATTTATGGTTTCAGTTGTTGCAAATCCGAAATGTTTTTATATTTGCTGTTCTTAGGCCAACACAGCATTTCGTTCTCACGACCAAATGAACTGTATAGTATTTTCGGGGTTTCTCCAAACTTCTTAAATCAAATATTTGGAGGGAAAAAACCCCCATTTTTGACGTGTTTTGTTGTTTCCTAAACATGTAATATATCACTCGCATTGGAGGGGTAGCGGCTTTGCTTCCAATCGTGACTGCAAAGGAAATTGTTTACTCCACGTGGTTTCGAACCCTTCCTGAACGAATTCTGAAGGAGTTCATTGTAATGTTTGTTGTCAGTTTCGCAAAGTAACGGGACAATTCAACTCCGTACTGAATGAGCTGGGGCGCAGTTTTGATACACTGGATTCGCTTTTGGTTATCCATTGTTTATCACAGCCACGCCAGACGAAAGTTGTGGTGGTTCCTTACTGCAGATCATGGATTCCTCCACAGATCCTTATTGTCTGCAGTACTAACTACGTCTCTAGTGAATACCGCAATAGACGAGATGAGCCACAACTAACCAATAACTTTCCCCTCTCCTCCACCCCCTCACAACACCGGATTTATGACTTAAGTAACACGCGAGCGAGCATATCTGATACATTTGACATTTCTAGCGGTTACTCCGTGTGTGAGACAGGCGACGCCAGTTGGTTTAGTGGTTAATTAGGCTGTAAAGTCCCCAATACAGCTGGGAATTGAAGCCGTAACCTCTGGTATACCTGTGAGGCGTCATAATCATTAGACAAAGTTACAAGATCTGCAACGCTTCCCCTGTACTAACAAATACTGACTTCCGGATTCTAACAGTTCCGCACGTCCTGCTGAATTAGGCGTTTATGCTAGTACTACAATTGCAAAGGCAATCGCTCTATAAATGTTCGTACTTTTTTATTTATGCCAAATATTGTTTAACTTGTGGACTTACCTGTGGTGTAATTTCAGACAAACAGAAAAAGTTATTTTCCTTATTTGTTATATAAACATATTTAAAAATCATATTCTATACTTTTTTTTTGGTAACAAAGTTGATAAAAACTACCTTATTTGCCGGAATGAGATAATGCACATTATTATGTAATACCATGAGCAACTTCACACAAGGAAACCATTTTAACTATTTGGGATTTTATAGTAAAATGAGAGTTTTACTTGTTTTAAATATTTAATTGAAACGATTTTTTATAACTTGTATCACAACTTAAATGAATTTTTTTTTTGGTGATTTTACCGTTTAATTTTTGAAATTTATTTTATTAGTGTGATTTGAGATAGCATTATGAATTTGCATTAAATTATACAAATTTGTGAAAAAAACATTTGTTTATTATTTTGGAATAATTGTCTCGTGCACTATCTACAACTTCAACATTGCTTGAAAGTCACATAAAATCTTGAGTTTATTTTATCTATGGAACATTACAGACTACAGAATGAACCAAGTTAGCTGCGAGAGGGCATTTGATATTGCAGGGCCATTAAAAAAAACTACAAAATATTTATAATCAATCCACTCCTTGGTGCTACCGCCTGCAGTTCTGTCGATGATGAATCGTGTAGTGTATTTCGAAACGTCTGTGTCAATAGTCACAATGACGCCTCTACATGTCGGAAAAATGTGCTTTATGTAACGGGAAATATACCGAGCAAAATAATTACAAATTATTAAATGCAAAGGGTTTAAAGATAACTCCACAGATGGCCCGGATCGATTAATATTTATTACCGGGTAATGACAAATATATCTGAGCATGGCCCTTCAATGAGATTCATCTTGCTGCTAAACAGTCTAGATACTTCATTAACGCAGTGTTGTATGTAATAAATGTTTGTTGTCTGCAAACTCACGGTAAACAATAATTCGTGCTTTATTTTGCAAATGCAATCTCAGTTATTTGAATACTATTTAAGAGCTGTAGTCAAACGGGACACAGAAGAACAGTTTTCACTGATGAATGATCCCATACAGATAACTCTTGTATCTACGAGACTCTTAAGATGTATAGACTCCAGCGTAGCAAATTAATTTAATCGTGACGGTTATCTAAAATATCTGTAGCCTCACAAGAATCAAATAAGTTCTCTAACTTGTTGGCCACTATAAAAAAGCACAAAAAACATCAGCCCAGCAACGACCAATTTAAAAGTTTTTTTTTCGCACCACAGGGTTCCCGTTAGAGTGAAGCCATCAGAAACTGATCAAAACTTCCTTCTTTCAAACGGAGTTTGTGCAACCCTCACCTGTTACACCCCTGAGACGGTTCGTATCTTATGCTTTGCCGCACTTTGTCGGTGGCAGTTTATAACCCTTCATAGGAATACCCAATTTTCTTCCCCACCTTTACTGTTATTGGCATCGTATAAAGCANGTGCCCCCCCCCCCACTGTCCCATCCACTCCGCAGAGGTGTTCAAACTTTAAGACACTTCGCGTTTTTATAGTCCGCGCGCTGGCTTAATGGAGCCATCCCAATTATGTGGAGGTCATTAAAGCGGAGTTATGTCCGGACACTCGGACCAGTTTCACGTCCTCATCTCCCGGTAGGTCATTTCTTTGAATAACGCTCAGACCTAAAAATACATTCCCCTCCCCTATATCGCTCATTGCAAAGTTTCTATACAGTTAACTACTTATCCAAGACCGATTCATGCTCGTTTATTGCAAACTGGCAGTGGAGTTGTGAGGAATAAATCATTAACACATTAAGTGTTTCACTGTGGAGTGATCACGTCTCCTAAACCTCTGCGTCTATGAATGTACGGTTGTATTCGCACCCCCCTCCACTCCCTCCATCAACGGTATACCTCCGCGGAAAGTATTTCTATCATTTTTAAACTGACCAAGAAAAGCCATAAACCTGTCGAAAGATTTCGATGAGAATCCGCTCACAAATCTAAAAATAGCTTCCTTTCAAATTATAATAAATTTTATCTGCATTTCCTTAACACCGTTTCTCATTTTAATATATATTTTGGGTGATCTTAATCATCCGTCACTACATTATGTAACGAACAGGAAATTGTGCAGAAAAAACACAAAATAATGTTCGATCAGTAAAATTAGAACAGTAACAAAAACTAATTTTAAATATCATACCAATTTTTTTTTGAGCTGACAAAACCACTTACTGGATAAATGCAGGTTTACTATTTTGAAACAAATATGGACGCGCACATATTTTCTTCGGCGTATGTAAATAAAGCAGACAAGTATTTCAGTGTAATGTGAGAATGGGTTCACCTTCAAATAAGAGTGCAGATGGCTAACTCTTGATTTAACCCTCCACCATCCACGCTCTTGTTGCTGGAATAAGTTTCGATACGTGGCGAATGCATTGTCAGTAGAGATCTTATTATCTCAAGTGCTCGTCTTCACAGTCCTAAACATACTCAAGCAAATGTCATTTTCTAACTAGCCGTTTCCAAAGTCAGAGTCCAGATCGCTGTTCGTCTCGGCCTAACAGAATGAAGACACTGAAGAGATTCATGTTTACTGCTGGCGAAGAGACCTGAAGGACGTGTCGGATGAGCGAAGGTCCAATAACACACATTAAGCTAACCTGTACCACGTGTTTCTAAAACATGGCCACTAACTGCGGTGGGCAATTCCTTACGAAAATATAAGACGAAAATGTATGTGCAATTTATCCCCTAAAGTGATTATTAAGGGAGCTATGCACCCCTAAAATTGAAGTTTTAAAATGCGTTTAGATGTAAATATCAGAGACCAATTATTATTAAGCAACAAATCGATTAATAGTGTGTTGTATAAAAGGGACATTACACCTCTAGAAACGTGGTGGGAAATATAATATCCCTTCATTTTGGAAATGGCTGTTGGCACCCTATATTTGCAGCAAACTTTGTAAATCTACGTTCTGAACAATTTTGAAAGACAGTTTGCGAATCAGCACGTCTAAATTAACAAAAAAAGGCCGTCTTGTCTAAACACTCTGAAGTGAACCGTTTGTGAGAGAATTCGTGTAGAACATTCAAAACAGAACGTGTATTTCACACCAGGTAGGCAAACCACAATGCAAAGCAGGGCAATTTAAATGAGGATCTTTCAGGGTCACACACATACCTTGAAAAACCACTTTACGAGAAAATAGTACTTACATTTAAGTTTTATATTTTCGTCAGGAATACAGTGCCGAAGTTTGTCCCCATGGTTTATAAACACTTTGTACTTTTGTGACACCTAATCTGTCGCAAAATTATGACGCGAAATGATAGGGTCTATAATTATTAGACAGCTAGGAATTTCTCCAAATCATTTGACTGCTAGAGTGGTCTGAGACAGCTCTGTGAACACGCCAGGCGCTGTCATTTGTTCGTTGACTGCTGCCTCCATGAGCACATCTTCCTGTGCACGAGTTTGTACGTGATTCGCTGTGTCTGTTTTACACGTGCACTACAACACGTTCACAGTACTGCACGAAGGACTTGTAAGGAAAATAGTGGCTTAATAACGAAAGTAACAGAAGTGTACAAGTATTTTAATTCTATCCTGTCACCGCTTGGTCTTGCGAAATGTTTGGGTTTCTGCACAAAGAAGTAATTTGTTTAACAAGTTACTTGCAATCATTGATGTTTGTGATGTATATTGTAAGACTTAGTATTCATGAAGGTGTCCTTAAGGCTCGGCTTCACCTATTGTGCAGAAATTCTTCGTTTTCACGTCACAATATCGTTTTCACAGTGCGTAATTTTAATTACGTGCTATCTGCGTGTTGTATAAAGTCAGGCACACATTCATGTTCTGTCAATAAGTCCCTGCCTTTTCTCGAGCAGGAAATAGCACACAGTGAAAATTACATACAAAAGTATTAAACAACTAGTAAATTGTAAAGTATCTATAATCAAACATTTCCAACAATACCTCTGAAACTGAAATTATGACACGAAAACTAAGAATTTCTGCATAATAGGTGAAGCCGTGTGCCTTAATCAGACTGCTGTAATTAGCATTGCTCAAACTTCTGTATTCATTTTCGCAACAAAGTTAAGTTGTAATCAGGATATGAAATTTAGTTGTTTCTTAAGTTGGTTGATACTACTGGCGATATGCATGTATTGTTCCATGTACAGCTCGTGTGCAATACGTAGGTGTTAATAAATTCAGTTTGACTGGCATCAGTCCATTGGCTTTTATTTTATTAACTGCAATGCATGTAGTTGGTAGTGGCGCGCCGTCATAGACGGATTTCGCGTATTTGCACTGTAGTATGTAAACAAGAGGCAACGTACGTAGTGTGCGACGCAGGAATGCTGCGCCTTGGTGTGTTCGCTTACTGAGTGCGTATGGTGTCTTGTGCCCCGCAGATGATCGACGTGAAGTCGAGTCCGAACTACAACACGGGCTTCTCTGTGATCAACCACCCCTCGGTGTTCATCTGTCCGCCGCCCCACCCTGACGCCTACACGTCGCAGGACCTCTACAACCCCGTCTACGAAGAGCTGTCCAACGGTAAGCTATATATATATATATATATATATATTTTTTTTTTTTAACTGGGCTTAAGTTGTTTATTTGTTTTGCAGAATTTCCTTTTGCTACAACCGAACACCCGTTGAAAATTTCAACTATCTTATTGCTTCTCGTACTACTTGATGCACATAATTTACTCCTTCCAGGAAGTTCCTTTCTTTCCACAATTCTTTTAAGATGATCATACCACGCCAATCTAGTGTCTTTCTTTCTATCAATGACGTCCTCCTGATACTATTGTGCTTTTTATAATTGTATTCTATGTATGATTCACTCTTGACGCCGCTTCTCATTGCATACTGCATATCTTCAAACTAAGTAGTTTATTTTCTCGCCTTTCGCTAATTCCCCAAGCTGTTTGATGCATGAAGAATAATTCCTTCGATTAATGTCCGGCTGTTAAAAATCAGAAAAAACCCAAAAACGCCTTTAACTTTTACATCTACAAAGTGTGTTTGGCCAATATTAATGAGCATGCAACCAAGAAACCTGCGAAATTCTCATCATATATACAGTTAAAATAAACATAGCGTTTTAAAATCACCTTATGGAAAGGAATGCTTAAAATATAATTTGAGTGTTACTACTAGCTAGATACAAAATAAAGAAGATGGGTCACACGGAAGCTGTTGCTCTAGTATTTTCTTGAAATTGAAACTGATAACACGTTTATTTATTCTTACTAATTACCGACTAGTAATACCTACAGAGAAACATAAAATTATAATTCTTGCCAGCTCACTGAAATCAGGCTCTATCATCTTTAGTCCAATGCCATTTCCGGATTCTCCCATGTAGATAGGCGTGTGCAGGTTACCCCAAATTCACACCCACGGTGTAGATATATGCCACAATGGAATTAGAAATCTTAGTGTCGAAATTCAGTTTTGGAAAATTTTACTTGCACAAACGGCTTATAGCAAGACCGTCAGGGTTAGTAGGCTATATTTTATTAATTTTTAACTTAGCCAAAATATAATGTTTTATAGCTTAGGATGTCATATAAATCAAAATCAAATGAAAAGAATTCAGAGCATCTTTAAAAATTATGTAAAGATACACACACGTAAGTATAGAAACCATTTGAACACAATAAAGCCACACATCAGTAATCTCAGTTATAACCTATCAACAAATTAAGGACAATTTTAGAATGAAGGTTGTTCAAGAAACGTCTCTGTTCACTATGAAATGTTTGCGGGTTCTGCAGTTAAAATTTTTTAGTACGGCATATTTTTGACATAGATTTAGTCTCTTTTTTTCATTTAGGATTGGTGCAGCGCAGTTTGTGAATGTTTCATTCTGCATAATCACACCACTCAGTTAGGTGAAGTATGTGATAAAAGTGTTACAGTTCCAAAATGAGGTTGAGACAAAGCCGTTCCCACAGGATAAAAATTTTTTTCCTGTTCTTGAACATTTTTGTTTGTATTGGCTGGTCGCCATACTGTTCACTTAATTTTCCACATTTCTGAAAAATCTCATTTTAAAGATAATATTAAAATTTTAGTGTTAATGTTGGAGTAATCTATGTTTTAAAAAAATATTTCCATGATAGTCGTTATCCAGAGACCCTACAATTGAGTGAGTTCCAAGCGAACTCTTAGCCCACGTTTGAGCGTTCGGAGGGTACCATACAACTGCGCTTATTCGCGAAGTTCCTGTTCTCTATGGTGACAATTTATATCTTCTCTGCGAGACTGTGACGAGTTGAGTAAATAGAGGTAAAAGGGAAGGTCACAATTATTAGAGACATATACGCGTGAATATATTCCATTCACGGTTACTTCCAAATTTTCAAAGCTCTGCTTAAATTCTACTTTCAGGCTATTCCTCCGCCTGATCTGTCCAAAAGAAAAAGTTGTCAAAGTATAGAAAATTACACCAAAATGACAACTCACTGCATTCTTGCGCACTCAGTTTAATAATATTTCTCATGAGAACTATTTTTTACAAGGTATTACCAACACACCCATTTTCTCTCTGCTTTTATTCCAGTTGATTATAAATTAAAGATTATAACTTATACATAAACCGTAAATATTAAATTCTAACTAAAAGTAAGATAATTATAAAAAAAATATTGTGATTCCTGACATATTTAGGATACAACGAAACTCGTCATACACGAGGCGGTTATTCAACAGATGTAACGTAAAAGTGTAAAGATACTGCTTATGAGCCATAGTTAGCGAGTAACCTAGACAGCGAGTGAGTGACGCGGCGTATACAGGATCGTGTGTCTGTGCAGGGTCCGGCGAGCGCGGAGACTCTGAGCCGGACAGCGAGGAGGTGGTGGGCCAAGGGGCGGCCAGCGAGGACGAGTTCGCGGAGGACGAGCTGAGCCTGGGGGGCGGCGACCGGGAGCGGCGGAGGCCTCAGTGCCCGCCCGACGTCCGCCGACCCCCGCACTCCGCCAACAGCTCGCTGCAGGGCTCCACCGGCAACGACCTCTGTCGCGAC
>NQII01002196.1:9229-26078 GCA_002778355.1 Clitarchus hookeri | reverse complement strand
CTGCACCGGCAGGCACCGCCGCCGGACATGTTCACGACGTTCCGGCCGGGCAAGGCGCCCAGCCAGCAGGACTCAGACTCGGGCTACAGCAACAACACGTCCGGCGGCAGGACGACGTCCTCGAGGAGCAGAAAGGACGGCCACAGACTGTCCGCGCACAGTGGCGACATGGCGCTCTCGTAGTACCGCCGCCAGCCGCCCGCCTGCCGCGGGCCGCCGCCTCCAACCAAGTGCCCTCTACACGTCCTTTTAAAAACTGCGATACTACAACAAACTATATGTTAATTTATTTCGTTGCAATAAATAGTTCTGTGATTTTATTAAACTTTTATAAACTAAAAAGAAAAAAAAAAACATTTAACGAGCTACTCCTGAAGCATGGTACTGCTTTTTGTCACGCGTCGCATTTCAAACACGAGTGTCTTTTTTTCCCCTTCGTGAAAAAAACGACACGGAAAAATGGGTTTCCCGTTTCAATTCATGTATGGCAGGTAGTTTTGAAAATAAAATATTTTTGGAAGGCATTACAATCGTGGCTCAAAAAGCACCTCTTGCAAATGTGAACTGAAGTATCAAGATATGAAGAGAGAACTAAAACTGTTTAGTATCATCACCCCCCCCCCTCCAACCACTCCCCATTTGCCAAGAAAATAAATTCCTGCAATATTGTACCGACCCCTCGTCAGATGAAGTTTTACCCTCATGCCTATCACACAAGTTACCGGACCACGTCTATGAAATCGCAACTCCATACGCTAGTTTTACAGGATAGCAGAATTCAACACAGCTAGTAACACGCATAATTTAACGAGATTCTCTCTTTCTGTAGGGGAATATCTGCAGGTGTACTTTACCGTAATTTCAACAGACTGTGGTTGTTTAGAGTTTATCATTAACGAGGATGCAGGGTTTCAGTGTAATATATTTAAAGCAATGCGGCACAGGCCGCTGCACGGCAGATCGTTGCTACTTTTACGACTCATGTGATTTTTGAATATTTATATCTGATCGCAACCTGTTTCGACTGTACAGACTATTGGATACTGGACCCGCGGATTACATATCGAGCTTTAATTAATTTAAATGTTTTGTTCCGTAAACAAATGTTTACAGGTAAAAGATGTAATTTTTTTTCCAGACGTCTAATTTACTAGTCATAGTGAACGGGTTCTAGACTGGGAGAAATATGTGCGGCTAAAGTTTGAGCGATCGCCATTAATATTTTATCCTTTTCTCCTGCTCTGTGAATTGATGTTCGACAAAAGAAATCTTAGATTTTGTACCTCACGCTTTGTCATGCTACTTGAGCAGAGGCCATGTTGGAATGTCGTTGACCTTATCCTCAGAATCCTGAAACTTTTGCAAAAGTATTAATTAATTGCTTATACAAATTGTTTCGTAATAATGTTATTATATTCCGTATTTCCTCGGAGAAACCTCGAACACATAACTTGCATCATGTGCTCGCGACAGGTAAATTAACCTATTTCATCGTTTCCCGAGGTGATTAAGTTTAGAGGCCTAACCAACATTAGTTTTTTTTTTTATTTGCTGTCAGCAAGGAATGTTAATGCAGTAACATTATCTGATTGGAGTTCTTTTCGTGGCTCCAATGCTATATTGCTGATAGTCATGGAAGCTACAAATATATTTTAACAAATTGGCGACTGTTGGCATTGTATAAAATCAGTGCATATACGCCAGTGTGTGTAAATTCGTGTGGGAAAATTGCCTTTGTTATTACTAAGCTGATAAAATCACATTATTGAACATAAATTTTCAATATTTTCCTCTTTTGTACCACATTCTTTGTTATAACAAATAATTTTGTTCAACGTAATCGCAACAGAAAGAATGAGCATAGTTGTCACTGCACTACTCTCTTTGCTTGGTCAACCATATTTATTTAACAAATGATATTGGTTGTTAAACACATGTCTTGACAGAACAAAAACTTCTTGCAGCGAATGATGAAACTGTACAGTCCTACATAAGGAATGATTCGTGCAATGTTTCATTTGTTGCGTAAGATGTTCTTATATATGCTATCCGATTATTTGCACGAAAGGCTAGTTCTAAAACTGTATTAAATTATCTTTTACAAAAGAAAAAAATCTTTTAAACTATTCATGAAATATTGTAAAAATTACAGTTAAAACTTGGTTCACTTCTTGTACAACTTGCCTTCACTGATCTCTAATGTTTTACAGCAGGAAGCAATAATTGTTGGTATTTACTGAAAACAAAGATGTGCGTGATTTTCAAAGTACTAGCTAATCCTGCGTAGTTATGCAAAATTGAAACACCTGTGGAAGGGTGAAAAACGCATAATTGCTTTATTGGCCAAGTTAAGTGATTTTAAGGTCACTTCTCAAGTTGATACACAGAGGAGGATATTCAAAATCACTTTAAAGTAGAATGGCACTGCAGTAGCTATGAAACAAAATATGTCGGATTGCTAAGCCTCATATTGTTTCCGGCTTTCCTCTCGGAACTCATACAATTATACTGCTTATTGTAACTGTGCATAAATACCTCGCACTAGTATCTTGAATACAGAAGTAAAGATTTACATCATAACCGACTAACCCACTTAGTTTCATCAGTTTTATTGCACTTGTTATCCATGCTTATCGTAGACTCCAACACACATTAACTTTGAGAATTATGGAGCTCACTGAAGTATTCGTCATGTAAATTCTTGACCATAGAAACAAAATTTTTTAACTCTAGTATTAGCATTTAATTTAAATAGGATTCTTTATTTTTCTATCAGAATACTTATTATTTTGACATTATCCAATAAAAAGTTACTGTCGAAACAGATAGTGTTGCGCACTTTATACACTTAGCGATTGATGTAGCAGTTCGAATAGGCAAACCTTAACTTGTATAGATGCTTGTATCTAGAATTACTCGAAAATATGAAATTTTTCTATGCTGTACGCATTGCAGTAATAACTTATAAATAACCAGAAGTTCAGTCAAAGTATTCCATTTATTGAAATATACCACATTGTCAGTATGCGTTTTGTTTAGCTAAAAAAAAAAGTGTGAAATTATTTATTAATTAGCTAGCTTAATTTTTAAAAACCAAGACTGGTTCATAAAAAAATAATCTCCCACATGTTAGTAGAGCACCGAATATTTCAGCCGGAAAAACTGATAAACATGCTTATTCAATATTATTATTTAAAGTTATATCTTAAAGGTATCGAATTTTGTTTTATTATTTTTACTTTTCTGTTTCAGACTTTTTGTACTATGTTGTTTTTAAAATTCAAATTGCTTTCAGATTAGTTATACATTTCTACGAAACGTCAATATATGTTTAATATATTCGTAATAAAAATAAAAATTTGTCCACAGTTCAGTTTAAATATAACTTTTAATTAGTTTTTGCTAAATAAGCAACATAATCTCGCAGATCATTCCAGTTAATGTCTCAGTTTATGTTAGATTATTTCTGTTATGAAATACCATATTATTGTTCTCTTTGGTATCAGTTCCATAAATTTAAAATAAAATATATATTGTGCTGGATACATTTGAATAAATTAGAATTGCATATAGTTTGTTTGTTTGCTTGTTACGTTTTGAAGCAGCCACACTCAAAAGATGACACATCTAATATCTTTCTGATAAGAAACATATACTATTATATAGAACCATTAACTTATTTTTTATACATATAACATGTACTCCATCTTGAGACAATTACAAAAAAAAAATAGATAATTGAAATTATATGTAAAAAGCGTGAAAATTTGAAGCCACTTTTGGGTGTGTCTGGCCACTATAGTTGAATATGTGAAGCACAGTAGTTGACAGTTTCATTGCAGTTATTTCTGATAGTTAGGAACATATTTATAAAGAAATGTATCCCAGGAAAAATGCCACATTACAACATATGTGCTGTCATTGTACGGATATACAAAAATTACTGATCGTATACTACTAACCTAATATTTAGAAAAAGTTGCATGTGCATTAAAAATTATTACAGTCACTGTGTTATTAGTAAGAAGTAGAAATAATGCTTTGGACTTTCATGAATATACATATTTTAAGACATGAACAAGTACAGTTTTTTTCGAGAATATTATAACATTATTTTTGGCTAGTAACAAATATTTTCCAAAATAACCTTCTTCAATAAAAATTCATATTCTGTAAAGTTTTTAGTAGCGTATGCTTTTCCAGGAAGTTGAATCTTTGAGACATTTTTTTTTTGTAGATTAAATGACAAACAATGCCATACGGTGTGATTTTAAATGCTTTCTAAAAAGGAGCTCGGTGGTATAAACTGCTTTCTGCTTGATAAAGCACGATAGTTACATGTGCTTGTGCTTTTCTTACACATGGTGCTAGAACCTGGCTTAAAACCAGTTTAATTAAAAAATAAGTTTTGGTAGCTAACCTCACGAAGCAATTCTCGAAAATATATCACTTTGGACCAAAGTAAAGTAATTGATACATTTATTGTTTCACAGAATAGTTATTTTTTTCTACGTCGTGCTTATTACTACTAATGTTCTTTATAATGCAAATAAACGTAATATTCATGCTTCTAATTTCGTGTAAAGTGGCATTTTTTCTGAATAAAATGCCCTTCACATTTCAATGGTGTTTTATGTGTAATATTACCAAAGCAAGCCACGTCAAAAGTGTGTTGTTTTAAAAATGGCTGTCGCCTGATATCAAATACTGAGTTACACGAAGCTGTTTCCTTCGCACGCGAAGTTACACGTGGAATTTGCACTGTTTTGTTTGTATGTATTGTATATATTTCGTCAGCTTAATGTTTTATTTCCTACTGCAAAGTTAAAAAGAATGTGCTAGTCCTTTTGTTGTGAACGATGTGCGTGTACATATATAGATAGGCACTTTGAATAGAACGAATCTTTATGGATGTGAATTAGAAAATGGCAGAACTGTTATGACCCCTTCAGTTAAGTTAATGAATAATGTACATATTTCAACCGTTAATTTATTGTTTATGTATTAATTTAAAGCCGAACTCAAAGGGTTACCCAGAGAATGAGTTACTATCAAACTGTCAGATTTATGCTAAATTGTAATGCTAGTTCAAAAAAATCTATGTTATTTAATAATAAATTGCAATATAATATATTTTTTTCATATTTTATTTGATGGTCGATGTAACGAATTATTTAAAAAAAAAAAAAAAAGGCACAAAACTTAGCGGTGGCTTGTAGTTGCCATTTTCTAGTTCCATCACGGAAGAAGAGTGGAAATTAAATTTAGATAAGTTATTCACCACCACACGAATCAATAAACTATTTCTTACAGTGATTTAATTTTGAATTTTTTTTATTTATTATATCCTTACTCATCCATCCAAATATCCAATAAGTTGTTGTTATTGTTATTGTTCTCACTCTAAGCATGTATGATTTATTATTTTTTGCCTTACATATTGCATTAAGTCAGAAAAGGCATTTGGACGGCTCTTAACGTCGAGTTCTTGAGAGTCGATGAGCTGAAAAGAGGTGAGTATGGAGTAGCACCGGAATGCAAGGACGGGGGAATCTGAAGATCCCCGAAAAAACCCGCCAACCAGTGGCATCGTCCGGCATGATTCCCACATGCTACATGCTTAAATTTTAAGCATATGCAAATTTTATAAAATATTCTGGTAAAAATCAATTTTATTGTGCAAGAGCTGCTGTGTTCAACATTTCCATAATATAAACTGTACTGTTCTACCACGAAGAAATCACTACACACAAATCACGAGCTATCATTTTTGAGGGAGAACACAAAAAATTCATATTTACAGTAAAGTTTGAAACATACACTTCAGTCTTATAACTTGACGATATTGACGTGACAACGTCTTAAATTAGGTTGCGGCTGGGAGTCACTTATGAAAAAGTGTAACGCTCGGTAACGNCTATTTTATTGTGCAAGAGCTGCTGTGTTCAACATTTCCATAATATAAACTGTACTGTTCTACCACGAAGAAATCACTACACACAAATCACGAGCTATCATTTTTGAGGGAGAACACAAAAAATTCATATTTACAGTAAAGTTTGAAACACACACTTCAGTCTTATAACTTGACGATATTTTATATCATATTTTAAAGGTACAACGGCCAAAATAGTTTGGAATTGTGTACATTGGAACGCATGAAGCATAACNCGCGCGCAGCACTACGTTGTCACGTAAAATCTTCGCCCGTAAAACCGACTTTACAGGCAACCATTTTTTTATATCATATTTTAAAGGTACAACGGCCAAAATAGTTTGGAATTGTGTACATTGGAACGCATGAAGCATAACNATTTTATATCATATTTTAAAGGTACAACGGCCAAAATAGTTTGGAATTGTGTACATTGGAACGCATGAAGCATAACAGAAATGTTTTACTTGGCGTTACAATTGCTGTTTCTACAGTTTTCTGCAAACTATTCTTGGAAAGGTAAGCTTACGGCGTGTCCCTCGGAAACATAATCATATCGAGTTTGGTGTGATACGGTTTATGTCATCAAACTTTATTAAAAGTTGGGATAGCACGCTTTAAACTTCTTAAGAGAAATTTGTAGCTCATACCGGAAATTGCTGTATATCTGCAAACAAACTAGATTTCAACCAAATGTATACCGGCAGTACTTAATTACAGCATTGTGGAGCTGTATGTCAGGAATGTTAAACTGATTCCTACAAAATCTGTTTTTTAAGTAGTGGAAGTAAGCACAAAAATTATGTTTCTTTATGATTACAACTTATGACCTCAACATGACTTCATCGAATGCAGTGAATGTAAGATTCTAAAAATAGATATTACATCATCNATTACAACTTATGACCTCAACATGACTTCATCGAATGCAGTGAATGTAAGATTCTAAAAATAGATATTACATCATCATTATCTGTCTTTGTCTCAACCTTTACCATGCTGGTGCATGAACATCAGCTAAAAGCGGGGAATATAAATTCCCCCCCCCCTTTTTTTTTCACCCCTCCTGAACAAAATATTTTGTATACGTGTATGTGTGCATATGAAGTGTGTATATGTGTGTATATGTATGTGTNCCCCCTCCTGAACAAAATATTTTGTATACGTGTATGTGTGCATATGAAGTGTGTATATGTGTGTATATGTATGTGTGTATTACCTTGGAAGTATTTCTTAACGAAGCTCTCTAACCTTTTGCTATTAATATCATCAGGTTTCTTGCAGGCAGAATTACATATGCTTTATCTGGTTTATAAAAATTAAGACAGTTTCAAACCATTTAATAGATCACATCTATAATTAAAACCAATAAATAAACAAATATACCATAAATAATTTTTATTTCACATTATGGATTAAAAAACATTTCAACACGTCCGAGTAAGTGCTTATTACAAGTTGTACCAACCAACTTTCGATAAAAACAAATTTGTTCACCAATCTCTAACTTGATCTTCTTCGAGAAAAGAGCACAGGTGTAGAGTACATACTAATTACAGCATTCTGATTAGCAACACCTTCATGCACAGGAATAATTTTTCAACAAATTATGTCTCGCGGATCCAATACAGGCAAATCCGTTAATGTCGGATCTTTTGAAATATGCGCCTCACAAAAGAAACAAAATTCCAAAAATCCACTACCAGTATTAGCAGTTATGCCTTAAAGAACAAAGCTTTACAAAGAAGAAAGAAGAATATAACTCTATTCTTCACTAGAATCTTTGACACACCATGAATAAGCTTCTTTATCAAAATCAACATTAACAGTCGAAATAATACGATACACCTTCCTAGGATAATACCTAGAAACACGGNAGCTTCTTTATCAAAATCAACATTAACAGTCGAAATAATACGATACACCTTCCTAGGATAATACCTAGAAACACGGTGTTGCCTTCGAAGCATTACGTGATGTGTCTTCTCTAACGACACGGAGCAAACTGAATACTGATACGCTTGCGATTTTCTTTTAGGTTTGATAAGAAAAATGTATAGAAACCGGGAATAGACTATAACAAAAAACATTACTTTATTTTGGTTACACAATTATATTCCTGCTTCAGAACACTAACCAGTACAAAGATAATATAGACGTATTAGTTTATATTTTGTGATTATTGTGGATAGAGAAATGGACATAAAAGTTAAGTAGCCCGCTAATGAAACATCTAAAACAAAATTATATACCCGCCTTTAGGGTAATCCGTAGCAAAATACTGTATGTAAAATCAACGTGCTCACGTATTCGCGTATTTCAATAAATACAAGTTCTGGGAATAAAACATTTTCCCAGGAAAGGCAAAAAAATTAACTACAAATAACGATTTTTACTTTTATCTTAGGAGATATATTCAGAGAGAAGAAAAAGGTGAAAATGATCAAAAATAGCTTTTGACGGCTTCCCTGAGCAGATTCTTTAAGAGAAAAGAGACATCTGTACATTGAGGTCTGCACACATTTACTGGCACTTCAGACAAATAAGAAGTGTCGCATGTATCCAAAAACCGGTTCTTTTGGTATCTGTGTTAGAACTCACCGTCGCCCTATTGGTCATACCATACCGGACACTACCCTGTACTTTCCAGCGTTCATTATTGGCTGGTCATCAACCAATGGAGAGCAGAGCTGATATTCATCCAATCAAATGTACTTTACCCTCTAAAAGTATTTACAATCAAACATGTCCCTTAGAGTGGCTATAAAAAAATTCTATCGTTCGCAATATCGTTGCTACTGCGCTGTCGTGTTCTTCTGACGTTAAAACACTAGCCGAACAGAAACTGCACATCCATACGAGTTTTGTTCTGAACAACAAAGACGTTTTCAAATTAGCTTTACTAGAGCTACAGTCGAGCATAGTCTACAAAGTGTTAATCCACTGGCTTACATCACGCGTAGTAATATCCTACTGTTAACAGATCTACTTTGCGAGGAACTTCGTTTCTTGTGAATGAATACCGCAGTCTTGGGATGGCCTGTCACAATGCTTTCCAATAGCCAGATGTTACATTGGTGCGTATAAAAATTTTATAGTCTGATCACGGTAAAATGAGCACTTTTGAAAGCCCTGCTTAAGATCTACTTGTATGCACATTGTGTATTCTTCCGCGTTATGTAAAACTAATATTACCGTGGATCTCGTCACTTCATTCATGCATCGGCCAAGTGAAACTGTGAAATTACTAGCAAAGTAAATGCTCTACAAATCTGACAATTTTTACACTTAGATGCATTAAAAAAAAACCACAAACAAAAATAAATTTTTTAAATGATCACAAATGGTTACGTAGCACTTTTTATTTGGCGTTAAGATATGGAACAACTTCTCCTTCATCGTTACCAACATTACTGTGCGCATGTCACTCAGCGCGCCCGTTTAAATATAAGCAGGTAAGAGCAGTGACTTGTTCTATGGTTTATTTAAAAAGTGCTCACGTTATTATGAACCGTCTTTATACCATGGTATTCCCTTTATTACACGTTAACCCATTTATGATAAGAGTAACAAAATAATAAACACAGACGATTCGCGGTTTCTTCACACATTTCGAATTAAAACCTTTAAAAACTAACTCCATGTATGATGTGCTTGATTTTTCTTAAATATGTTTATTTTTATCATAATCGTTTTGTACTTGTAATATAAAAATGTCTTATTTTTTATTATACGGAACTGTTACATATATATCATTTATAAACCACAATTATTTACATTTATAATTATTTTAAAAAACATGGAGAAAATAGGTGTGTTGGCAATACCGTTTAAGAAATAGTTCTAATGCAAAGTATTATTACACTGAATGCGGTGCGATGTCCCTTCGGTGTAATTTTCTAGGCTCGGTTAAGCTTTGTTTGCACAAAGCGGAGGAATATGCTGGAAGTAGAACTTTAAGCAGGGCTTCATAAAAGTTGGAAGTAGCCGAGAATGGACTGTAACTCAAATGGCTACAAAAAGTTGGCACAAATACACTTTAAAAACAGAAAATAAAATGCATATTATAAACAGGGGTTAATTATAGGGCCTTGTTGATTGGTGGTTAAATTAACTGTTTTGAATGCTGTTATTAATTTTTTAACTCTTTTCGAAAGGGAAAATAGACTTGTAAATCACACTGTTCCTAAAAATCTTTAACTCTTGCACTGTCCTTCACCGAAATCGGTACACTTACAGTACTTCAGTATAGACCGTTCCCGGTTACTTCAAACATTTCTGAAGACTGCTGAAGTTATACTTCCAGGATACTCTACCGCCTCATACAAACAAATCTTAACCAAGTGTGGAAAACAACACCAAACTGACAACGCACCGGATTCGTGCGCACTCAATGTCATATTATTTTGCATATGAACAATTTCTTACTAGGCGTTACCAACACAGTTTTTTCTCCTTGTTTTTCCATATTAAATATAAATGAAACGTTATAATTTGTAGTTTGTACGTAAAAAAACAATTATTTAGGGAAGAATCAAACACATCATACATAGGATGATTTGTCAATGGTTTGATTAAAATAGTGCGAAGAAACCGCGAATAGTCTATTAGGACACCTGATTTTTATGCTTATTCCTGGAACACTTTACGCGATTTGAACCAAAGTTGACGCGGTCACATTCCGCATTATCAGTATTAAAATCAGAAACACGTTTGTAGTAGAATAACTATCTGCGTTCTGAGGCCACGGATTCCTGATTAGGGCCCGGAAGCTGGCCGGCCGTCATGTTGTAACGTCACACAACCGTCATATTGAATCTGGGTGACCTTAACATTGACCCTGTGCCCATGACCTTGAATAACTTTGGACCCCAAAAATTCCTAACAATTATTCAAAAAAATTATAAAAACCTTAAAAAAAGTATACATTTTTTTAAACATACATGTGAAGAATTTATAAAATACACTAAAAAAATATTATTAAAAATTTACTTAAAAACTGTTAAAAATTATTACAAATTTATTTTCAAAATGTGNAAGCCTCCACCACCCTCACCCATACTCATACCGTCTTAAGCAGGCATCGTAGTTTTTTTTCTGTTTGTCATTTGTTTTTCATTTTCAACACCTAGGTGGCTATTTCCTTGACTTCGCCACCAGGCGCGCTGGTGATTAAGCCACAAGGTGACCGCCATATTTGTTTATGTTTTTAACTTATATAGGTGGTGCTCTTCGTCAATTACTAATGTTCGCTCGACCCCTTCTACTCCATACCATATATACTGTCCATTAATTTTTAGTATCGCCCACTAGAGCGCACTGGTGACTCATGTTTCCACCACAAGAGATAATGTGCTATCAGCAAGAGTGCTATCGACCTGTATTGAATGGTGAGGAGGTCATGCAAATTGACATTTAATGTTTTGATTTATTGTTAAATTAAATAATTTTTATTTAAAATATTTTTTTGTATAATGCAATTTATTTTTGCATAAATAAAACAAAACATATATTTTTATAGAAGATTTCTTGTACTCAAAATAAAATATACATAGTAAGAAAAAATCTGTAATTTTTATTAATCTTCTCCGAACAGAGTCCAAATTACATGTTATTTTAATCTGCAGATTTTCAATTATGATTTTTGGGTATCTCGTAGAAGACTGAGCAATTCATGTATGGCGGTAAGCAGCAGTGCTCTATGAAAGGCCGCACAAATCACAGAGTTGCTACGAAGACCTTCGACACAAGCAGCAGCAGCAGTACTTATCTCCGATTCACCATCCATCACATTATCATTGCAGTGTAGACTTGACTCCGCTTTGATCGATGTCTCTATGACACTAGTACCAATGTCCAATTCATTGACACCAGGTCTGTCGGTAGCAGAACTGCCATCAGCAGTTTCAGGAGTACACATTGCTGGTCGTCGATGAGTGAGTGCAGGTTCATCTCTGAAACAAGAGGTAGAATCATCCACGATGGGTACTGACACGAGCGCCTCGCATCAGCGATACACTCAGCGGCGTCTGGTCGTCTAGCTGGCGGCATAATTCTTGGACCCAGGTTGCTGGGAGTGGACCGATGGTTCGTGCCCCGCCTGGAGCGAATCCATGTCACAGTCTGGAATGTGGATGGTACCCTGAGTTTGTGCCGGGGCTATGATTTGGTACACGGTGTAGGGAAGCTGTGTCTGCGGCCTCGTGTGGAACACGACACAGGCCGATGCTCCTGGACAGTTCAATTGAAACTGCGTTGGTTCGTAGACGATTGGAAAATGTGCGAATCGCCAGTACTGCATGCCACTACCATCGTAGGTCTCTGTGTAGGTTCGCAGATATCCATCTTCTGCGATGAAACTATACTCCATGCTACTGTAGTTTGGCTTGGTGCTTGCATAAATGTTCGTAGTGCAGAATGAAGTCATGGTGATGATCATANCTCCATGCTACTGTAGTTTGGCTTGGTGCTTGCATAAATGTTCGTAGTGCAGAATGAAGTCATGGTGATGATCATATCTCTAGGCGACGACTTAACGAGCTCGTCAATTTCTCCCTCATATATAATATGGATGTCGATCAGGTGTGCCATAATACGAAAAAACTAAATTCCCTCACATTTCGAGAAGATCTGGTGACAGTGTCTAATAGTCGGCGGCCGATTCCCAGTTCAAGTACGAGGCACACCATTTGCATAGCAGCTTCACGTTCTTCAGTGCGCAGGCCCAGTCAGGTTCTGATCTGTCGCTGACATGACAATGCGAATCGTTGTAAAGTTTCGTCAGCTTGCGAAGCGAAGGACATCCATACTCCGCCTGCACGTCAATAATTTCCGTTTCAGATTTACACAAGTTGCTAAGCCATTTTTTCTGCTGAGGTCCTGCTACATAAATCGGGGCCTTCGGGTTCTGCATCTGCAAGTCTCTCAGCATATTTCCTTCCTGATGGTACGGAATCTTGCCTTCATCCCACTCCAGTCTGTGGTAATACTTGATTAGCCAGGCGTTTGTATTCTTGCTCTTNCTCCATGCTACTGTAGTTTGGCTTGGTGCTTGCATAAATGTTCGTAGTGCAGAATGAAGTCATGGTGATGATCATACCTCTAGGCGACGACTCAACGAGCTCGTCGATTTTCCCTTCATATATAATATGGAGGTAGATCAGGTGTGCCACCATACGAAAAAAAACTAAATTCCCTCACATTTCGAGAAGATCGGGTGACAGTGTCTAGTCGTCGGCGGCCGATTCCCAGTTCAAGTACGAGGCACACCATTTGCATAGCAGCAGCACATTATTCAGTGCGCAGGCCCAGTCAGGTTCTGATCTGTCGCTAACAAGACAATGCGAATCGCTGTAAAGTTTCGTCAGCTTACGAAGCAAAGGATATCCATACTTTGCCTGCACGTCGATAATTTCCAAGTCAAATTTACACAAGTTGCTAAGCCATTTTTTTTGCTGAGGTCCTGCTACATAAATCGGGGCCTTCGGGTACTGCATCTGCAAGTCTCTCAGCATATTTCCCACCTGATGGTATGAAATCTTGCCTTCATCCCACTCCAGTCTATGGTAATTCTTGATTAGCCAGGCGTTTGTATTCTTGCTCTTCTCATCCAACNGGACTTACACGTGTTTTGCCATCGTCGTCATAGGACACTACGATCTCCTTGAGCACGAATCCATCTTGACTCTGAAAACCCTGCAGATTACAGTAAATCTTGAAGCTGAAGATGCTCGAAGGCTAATAAACAGTTCTAGTGCGTGAACAGCTATATTTACATATTCTCAGCTGCGCTCACGACAGTATTTTGACAATCTTGCCTCGGCATTTGTACGATACAAGCCGGTCGTGAAGTATCAGGCAGAATGCGTAGGTGTAGTGAATTAGATCATGCAGTCGATCACATTGGAGGTAATATACTAGTCATGTTTACTCACATAGAATACAACGAGGAGAGTCAAACTCTTGGAAGTATCAGGGCTCAGTATATTGGATTGGAGGCGGCATTAATATGCATTTTGGAATTTAGCATAAATCGGATATGCCAGCAGGTACTGCCTATTTTCAAAGTGCATGTTAATGTACGGATAGCTTTCGATATTCAATAATATTTTCACATTGTTTATATGATGTGCCGAACTGCGAACGACTCACTCACATTGTGCTGTTTCTGGTCTGTAGCCCAACGATGATATACCTTGGTTTCTCAGAAGCAAAGTTGGACTTCACCCTCCATTTGATGCGCTGACTTGCAGGCAATCCGGGATATGTCTCGAGACTCCTCGATCTGAAAGCCACATCGACGTTTTTGCCATTTTCCTCATTCTTCAATATTTTTATGTTTTCAGCAGTGCTCAAATGCACATGAGGCAGCATTCATTCGATAGACTGCAGTTTCAGTTCCACTGTCTGCAGGCTTTCTCCCATACCCACGATGGTGTCTGCAAGCGTAATAGCTACAAGCAGCACCAGTTCCTGCTTCGAATTGAAGATAATTCGTTTGTAGTCTTCGGCAAATCCAAATAGCATGGAGAGCGGGACACACACTTCGAAGATGCCTCCAGGGTATAAAGGAACACTAGTCATCTTCGATTCCCCAGCCTACCATCTTGGCCGCAGAGAGCCCATTCAGGATGAGCGAAAGGTACTTTTTAATCGACGAGGTTATGCCCAATTCTCGCGACTGGTTCACCTCGACACAATTGAGAAAATACGTGATGCGATCGATCAGGCGAAGAATTCCATTGCTTGTTATTTTCGTCGATGCTGGGTTGGACCCATCTTCTTTCGTCAGTGTCCCCCTAATTCACAGGAAAGACTGGCAAGGAAAATTGCAGATATTTTGGTGTTGGACCACTATCCGAACTTCCGATGGTAGTGTGTATCGTTCGATTAGGTGCAGTATATTGCTTGGGTTGCCATGCAGGTGTAGGCCACTCGTTAAATTGCAGTTTGTTCGTATTACAGTGACTGGCAAAATGTTAACAGAATGCGAGGACTCGTGTGTTTTGACCACTTCGTAGATGTGTGGCTCTAACCCCAGCATCGGTCCGATAGTATCTGGTTTCGTAAAGTCGATATATTCGCTGCATCTGATGACACATTTGAGGGTTATTGGATTCCCATGTAGTTCGAATTCTGTGCCGGGGGACAGAGAATCTTTTATATACTTTGTAATGTCGTCTATTTCATAAGAGCATACAGGCAATGTTCTTTCATGGGAGACATACTTTTAACAAGATACATCGTTCAGTTTTTTTCATCGATGTTCGGTATCGCACTGTAAGTTTGAAAATCGATCAGGCCTATGGACCATTCCCCCTCCAGGTCGAGTGGCGGAAAGAGTATGGCACGCAGCTTGGAGCTACGCCCCATCAAGCTAAGTGTTATCGACATGACTGATGGTTTCCTGGCGATGTTAGCCATTTTATACAATTACTTGTACGAACGAACCAGGATACGAAGGCGCAAATGTCCACAGTTCCACGTGTTAGGCATCTGCTCCATCTAGTAGTTTTAAGTCAGCTTCGTTCTTTTCAGGTATTGGCGCAGTTCAGGTGGACGCAAATTGCCAAAACTATCATAGTAGTCTGCATGTTTTCCATGTTTCACATTTGGTACCCATTGTGTATCAGGCCTGGCTGTCGTGTCCAGAATAATTGTGGCACATTCATCTCTTTTGGGCTTTGGCGGCAAAAAATGTCTGATAAACACTACTCTAAAATGAGGTATTTCCAATTTGCACACAAACAGTTCCAAATCCATGTTAGTGAGCAGTCGTTTCGGTAGAGATTTCATTATTGCATCTTTCTGCTGCATTACTTTTGCACACTTCCACCTCCTTCAGGGCACGATAGTTTATTTTACCCATGGTGATAGCTTCCATATTTGCATTGTGGCTTTGGGCCTCGGAAAATTGCTTCCGTTCGTTCGATGCTGTGTTGACGGCTCGGACGATACCTCTCGTGGCTCCGATTAGGCCTCCGAGGGCCCCGAACGCAGGCAAAAGCAATGGAAAAAATCCACCGTTAAAGGTTTCCTTGGTCTTGTATGCTTTTCTTCCCGTTGTCACTACCTTTCATTCCACTTGTGCCTTTCTCTTGCTCTGTGTACCAGTTTCCAATTAAAACTGTGCTTATTTCTTGCTCTTATCACCCATTCCCATTTTCACCTTGGCCTTCATCACATTTGATATGCCCCAGGTAGCTATTGTTTCTCCGAGTCTGGTGTCTGATTATTTTCTTATTTCCCCGGTCTTCTGTGCAAGTATCGTGTCTGCCTGGTGTCGGGTTTCCATATCCTTGTTTAGGGAGTAAGCAATATCGTGCTGCTTGCACACCTCGTCCAGTGCATTGATGCCTGTGTCACCATATGATAGACTTTTAGGTAACTTCGTTCCTGTCCCGCAGAATTTGTATCCAGGTATGTGCAGCTCGAACAGTAAATAGTTGATCAGCATATCGACGATCCTGCTTCCAGCTATGGTCTTTCCTCTTCGAGACATCGTGGTAAACTGAGCGAGAAAAGTATACATTGGTCCCCTTTATACATTTTCGTTTCAGTATCATTTTAGATTTGGAACAGTATGGTTGTATCACATATTAAAATATGTCATTTCAGTGGAAAATCTGTCAACAGTTTACCCGAAGTGACAATTTGAAATGACATTATATTATTTAGAAAACATGCATAATGTCATTTAGAAGCTTGTTTATGCTACCTCCTCCTCATCAACATCCAATGTATGACATAAAACAAGCAGAAGAAAACAGTTTACAGATCGTCGAGCAAGGTGTGTTTTCCCGTGCAAGTGAGTGAGGAATATCACGAGCTCCCTCGTGATGCTCGTCATGGTGAGCTTTTGCCTGGTACCATGAGGTGCATCATCGCTGGACCATCAATTTGCGGGAAAACGTT
>NQII01002195.1:341038-381147 GCA_002778355.1 Clitarchus hookeri | reverse complement strand
TTAGGGCGTGGGCGAACATTTCCGGGAAGTATCATGGTGCCGGATAACCGTGCTTCACAGAAATACTCGTTATTTCCTTTCCTTAGCTGTTTCCTTTATGTCATCACTGTAATTCCATTCTCAATTTATTATTTCTTTATTAGTTATACAAATTTTCTAACTCGTTCATTGTCGCTATACACATGACAGCGGGTGCTTTTGTGGCATTTCTGCTTCATGCATACTGATTTGACCTATCAAGACTGACTTTGTTCCCTTTTCTCTCTTCATTTTGTGTCATTGTGCTGTCATCAGTCACATTATTTTATTTTCTTCGTTAGCATTGGTTTTCTTTTTTATTATATTCATGAGTGTTTTTGTTTGGTACATATCGTCATTTTTTTGAGGTTTTGATTATTTTACTCAAGTAATTGCTACGTTTCGTGTTACAGTCACTGCTCGAGTTATCCCTTTCTTGTCTTCAGTTTCACCATTCCTTGTGCGGCAGAAGATCCCTTATTTACGGCTAGAGTGTTGGGTAATTGTCAACTATTGTATTGTATTGTCATTTTTATTTATGCCATTGTATGCACCAAGATATGTTAAATACGTAAAATTATAACTAAAAACATATATAATATCTTGCGACTCCGATGTCCTAGCGCGCATATTTTTGTACTAGACGAAAGATCTCGTCTAGATATGTCAATTTCAGCCATGAAAGGTACGTACCCATTTAGTTGCTTTCATTTCATTCCCATATCCTCAATAAAACATTACTCGCTAACGTAGGCGTATTGACTAAAACTCAGAGTCGTGTCTCCGACACAGTCACATCCCATTTTTTTTTTAGTGCGAGAAAGAAACACACTTTTGTAATTTAATAAATCAGCACTTATTATTTCTTAAATGTTTACGTCGTAACCACAAGCTCAAAGGAATTCTTCACATTATTCAGTTACCTTGTACGAAAGATGTCACTGTATATGGTGGTTTCAACTACAAGCGATAAAAGGTTACATAAATTTTAACCGTTTATACATATTCCCGGTGGGATTCGGATAAGTTACGCACTCATTACAAAAATAAGATAAGTAAATAATAATACCTTACCGCAGTTACGTTTTACAAATTATATCTGTGGTCGCAGGCTGAGTGGTCTCTGTGGTAACTGCCAGTCTGCTGCTGCTAGAAGAAGTGCTTAAAATATCCACCATGAGTGTGACAACAGGCCTTCAAAAATTTGTGCGGGGCTATTTTTCGCGTTCGAGGCCAAAATGTGCGCGAACGATAAGGGCGCTACTGCCACGCGCTCGAAATGCCTCATCGCCGCTACGCGCAAAGCTCGGAACTGGCGTGCAGTGTTCTCGTCGTGCTGTGTGTAACCACGGGACCCTAAACTGTGGCCCTGTAATATCACTGGAGAAAAGTCTACAGCGAGGTTCCAGGCAGACCTTTCATGTAATTTTGTTTGCATCTGACCAGAATATTTTGAGATACGGATGTTTGAATAGGCCGTGTTTCTAACGCGCATATTGACTTGAAAGTAATCGACAGGTGTAGTCTGAAGTGTGTGTTATTTTCGTAGATCATCATTTAAATTGGACGCACCAGGTAGGCGGGCCCCTTAAGAATACGTCAGGGATGGTACGTACGTAACTGCACGCACTGTTGAAGGATGTCAAGTGTCTCAACAAGGGTGTTATAAAGCCAACGCCTTGAGGTGGCACGACATGTAGAAGTCGCCGGGATTAAGCTATGGCGATCGAGCGGGCCATGCATGGTTCCCATGTGTGCAATCGTGTGCCGGCAATATGTGGTGTCCGGATACAAACCTTTCTCCTCGTGCCACTGCCGACACACACACTTCTATAATGATGCGGCATCTATACTTTATCCACTGTAAGACGCCACCCGCCATCAGCAGGTCCCTGCTCAGTGTAAAGCCCAAAGCGGACATACATACGTTTATTTATTTGTCTGCCGTATTTATGTATGCACTATACTGTAAGCAGCGCCAGTTGATACTAGAATACTGTACAAAGAGGCATTTATCTGGTATCTATAAATATCTTGTAGAAAAAATTCTTCTCTTTGTATAGATAGCCAAATAATACGCAACACGTAAAAATAATAAAAAAGAAATACCCATTTGGCATATTTTAATGTTTACAGTTAAGATTAATCAACAGTGCGTTTTTTTAAAGTGTGGTGATAACTTAAACTGTTCCCTACAGCGAATCTCTTAAAAAAAAAATTACAATTGTGTAAATTTAAAAACAATCGTGCAATCTTGGAGAACGCAGTCATCATTAATGTGCCATAAAATCCCAGGACTACCAAAGTAATAAATTTAATGCTGATTAAAAGTACTGTCTTGCCCAACAAGTTTACAATGTATTTTATACGCGTGACAATATCTTACATAGCCCTTCCATGGTCGTGAGAATTAAATGTGTTAAAACTTACCCTCGTAAACGATGCCTTCATAAATTAACAGGAACGTGTTTTTACTTCTGGCACTCAAGGAAAAATATTAACAAAAAGGTACACCAAAAAATTACGATACTTTCCATTTTTATCAGTGACTCAGATAATGAATCTTCCTCCTATGTAGAGGTTTCATGAGTTCGCAAATGGAAGGAATAACTTTTGATATTCACAAGAAAATAACGCAAATTTGAATTAATTTTTACAACCACTTTTCGAATTCTAAGATTAAAAAAATGCATAACTTTATTAAAAGAAAAATGTTATAATTTTTATTTTAAAGAAGTGGAGTACATGTTTTAATTTTTTGCTGCCTAAGTGATACAAAAGAAAAAAAAACTTTTTATGGTAGGGAGAAATTTTAAGATACGCAACTACATATTTAATACTTTTCTATAAAACCAATATTAAAAAACTATTACATAGATGTCTAACGCTCATTTAAATGTTCAGCGCAATGGAGTGTCCACACGAAGAAATATAATTAACTTGAACTAAATCCTTAATAAGTGCAAACAAGGCAGAGTCAAGCGTAATTACAAATGAGAATGTCTGATTAAGGGCGAAGTATTCCCGCCATATTGGATTTACGTATACTCTTGCATAACTTAATTTCCAAAATCAATATTTAAAAACCTAGCTTACGATTATTTCGAAATCCAACTAGTATTTTTTAACAAGATTCGTTTCACGACTGTAACCGCAATCAAAGGTTGCCTAATTATTTAATAATAACAATCCCACGTCGTAAAATACGGTTATAACTAAAACAGCACAAACTTAAAAAAAAAAAATTTTATAGTCTATTCGCGGTTTATTCACATTTTTTAAATCAAACCTTTGAAAAATCACCCCATGTATGAATTGCGTGCTTGGCTGTTTTCTAAATATATCGTGCTTCACAAGCGTTTCATATTTGTATTAAAATATAAGTGCCTTATTTTTTGTTAAATTGAAAAATTACTTACATTTCATTTATGAGTTATATTTCAGTTATAATTAAATTAATAAAACAGGGAGAAAGTAGGTGTGTTGCTAATGCCTAGTAAGAAATAGTTCTTATGCGAAATATTATTACACTAGACTGCGCACAAATTCAGTGCGATGTCACTTTGGTGCAATTTTCTAGACTCTGTTAAGCTTTGTTTGCATGGGGCTGAGGAATATCCTGGAAACAGAACTTTAGTATGTCTTCAGGAAAGTTGGAAGTAACCGTGAATAGACTATAGGCAGCCCTTTATGTCATGTCAAGATTAAATTTTTAATGTCAAGTCATAAATTTTAATTATGAAGGTCTTAAAAAAAAATGATAGAAGGGGTAACTGCCCGTTAAGGCATTTACAGTTCCTTTTCATCACCCAATTTCAGAGTATGTTTTAAGAAAGTTAACAGCCTGCGTGGGTAGGCAATGCCGCCGAGCTAGTGCGTTCAGCGGGAGCACGCACGGCGAAATCACAGGCGACGCTGTAGTTATTTACGTACCGGAATGTTTAAACCTTTCCAACAAGCATTCCGTTTCGTGAAATTAATAATTCCATTACGGCTGGTTCCAGAACTAGAACACAATGGTTCCAATACTGCAGAACACATATTTACAGCACGTGCGGCCTACGTACGTGAGCAAACAGATACAAATACTGATGGGCAACGCAACCGGGTCTTGTGTAAATTTCGAATGCTGCGTTACTCGACAACAAACACTGAAATGGCAATACCGCTGGGAGCTGGAAGGTATATCATTTATATTCAAAGGATGTCCAAAAACAGACATGCCGTATGAGGATCGTCATGTACCTAGAGTGAATAAAATTCGTGTGAATAATATGACATTTTGATACATTCCCGCCGCATATCATTGAAAAAAAGTTTAATTTTTTCATCTAGCTATGGAGACGTAACCAAATTTTCACAATGAGTTTATTATTTCATAATTTTTATTTTGAGTGACTTAAGAAGTGGCCATTTGAAGTACGGGTTGGGATGGATCATGTTAACCACTCGCATTNATGAGGATCGTCATGTACCTAGAGTGAATAAAATTCGTGTGAATAATATGACATTTTGATACATTCCCGCCGCATACCATTGAAAAAAATTTTAATTTTTTCATCTAGCTATGGAGACTTAACCAAATTTTCACAATGAGTTTATTATTTCATTATTTTTATTTTGAGTGACTTAAGAAGTGGCCATTTGAAGTACGGGTTGGGATGGATCATGTTAACCACTCGCATTNCTATTAATTAATTAGCAGAGAAAAAGTTAATAGAATTTTAACAACCAATTTTTTTTTTGCTCTCAATGATGAATTACTTTGTAGTAGCCACAAAACAGTATTAGAGATAACAATATTAGCACCTCTTTCTCTAGCAAGTAAATAATAATTTCCATCTCCTCATTTTAAGGTCTAGGACATCAAGTATACCAAAGAAAATAATGGTTTCTCTTTATTTAAGACTGTTTTATGAGAATACAAAATTATACATTGGAAGAAAGGCGAATATAAATACGTAGACCGAACCCAGTTGTGACACGTAGCGTAATGCAACGAAAATAACTGTACTTTTCGGCGGAAACAAGGAAGAGATGGAGGGTGGAGGAATATTTAATATTTTAACTTGCNCTCTTTATTTAAGACTGTTTTATGAGAATACAAAATTATACATTGGAAGAAAGGCGAATATAAATACGTAGACCGAACCCAGTTGTGACACGTAGCGTAATGCAACGAAAATAACTGTACTTTTCGGCGGAAACAAGGAAGAGATGGAGGGTGGAGGAATATTTAATATTTTAACTTGCCCTTGCCTTTGCGTGAAGCCGAAAGAACAAGAATGCGTTGCTTACGAATATTGTATACTTATGTTTAACGTCCGGTACCAGTTTAAGTCACTCTTTTCGCTCTAAATTTTGATAAGGTATGCAGTTGTGATCACAAGTAATTGGTTTTACTTACATGTGGTAACAAGTGTAAACAAGAAAGTTATTTTTTGTAGAAATGCAATGTAACGTTTCTCTTTTCTGTTGCGTATTATTTCGTGCTTCGCCTGAATTTAAATGACGACAGTCCACGCTCAAGTTGAAGACTGCTACGAGAGGAAGGATCTCTACATAATTCAATCTTGTCTCCGTCGTCTTTTGGGGGTATGGCGTGCCCAATCACACGTAAGGCACGCTTCCAGAACATTACACAGCCAATCAACGGATAGGCATGTAAACATCAAAGGGAATGCAAANCACACGTAAGGCACGCTTCCAGAACATTACACAGCCAATCAACGGATAGGCATGTAAACATCAAAGGGAATGCAAAACCATTTCGATTACTGCGTACTTAAATATTCTGTGACGAGACTGGATCATCCTCACGTTGAGAAGTTCCATTTCTTGTAATTCTCCACTACAATTATTGATCTCTCCTGTGGTACAAACAAAGTTAGTTACTCCAGTGTAACGGAATTAGGCGATGGATTTTTTATTTGTTACTATTCATCAGGCGAAAAATGCATCGGTTATTAAATTAACTTAACCAAATTTCAATTATTTTTCCGTAGAAATAAATATTGACAAAGGTTTTAAATGAAATTCACTACCACATCCTACACATCTCGAATAACTACTTTATTCGGCCACAACGGTTTACCATTGATTATTAACNGAAATTCACTACCACATCCTACACATCTCGAATAACTACTTTATTCGGCCACAACGGTTTACCATTGATTATTAACCTGATTAAAAAGTATGAAGAAACCACGAATGGACTATATCTATAAATCAATTAAGTTAAATTTTAAAGTAGCTGAAAACATAAATACGTTACTACGAATTACACGCCGATTCTTACTCCGTGCCGTAAAACAAAAACAGATACATTTTTCGAAGCTACCAATTCTGAAATTGCGCTTTAAATAAAATGATAAGGCACAGAATTGATTTTTCTCAATCGTTGGAAACAGAAAAGAATGCAGTTAAAAGGAAAAAATGTTTTCTAGCGATTTAAAAAAAAAGTACCGGATTAATCTAAAAGGAGATTTTGTCTTTTAATTTACTAAACGAAAGAGACAGTATAAAAGAGAAAAAAATCAGGAAGNATTAATCTAAAAGGAGATTTTGTCTTTTAATTTACTAAACGAAAGAGACAGTATAAAAGAGAAAAAAATCAGGAAGAAAGAAACAGCAAGTTGTGAGGTCGGAGGCGGAAGGAAACGGAGTGGCGGGTATAGTCTATTCGTGGTTTCTTCACGCTTTTGAATCAATCCTTTGAAAAATCACGCCATGTATAACGTGTTTAGATGCTTCCTAAATAAGTCACGTATCACACAAGCGTTTTATGCTTGTGTTACTATTAAGGTATGTTATTTTTGGTTAAGTTCAACTTATCCGTACATATTATCTACCCATTATAAAAATGCATTTATAACTAATACGAATAATACCTAGTAAAGGTTATTCACCGTAAAACGAGCATTTTTGAAGCCCTCTCATTTGGACTAACAGTCAATAAGTATATTTTATTGTAGCCTTAGACGTTAACTTCCGGGTCCAGTTTTATATATTTATATATATATTTTTTTTATTACCCATAAAGCAATATATATTAAAATATTTGGTGGAAGGATAAAAAATGGATGATAAGAAATAAGTAGCTAGGGCCTCAAAAGTGCTCACTTTACCGTGAACAGACTATAAGAAATAGTTCTTATGCAAACAGTTATTACGTGAGTGCGCACGAATGCGGTGCGTTGGTTCTCTGGTGTAATTTCCTAGGCTTTGTTTGCGTGAGGCGAAGGAATATCCTGGGAGCGGAACTCGAGCAGGCCTTCAGAAAAGTCGCAAATAACCGTGAATGGACGACGGAGGCAGTTGCGTCGCTTTGGCACGCCGGCGCGCCTCGCAGCCACATATTGTGCCTGGTTAATGGAAAGCAAACAGCGGGACAGACGTCGAGGGTTCCTTGCAAGTAGCGGGCTCATTCAATTACTCGCCGCCCGAGCTGCGAGAGAGACGCGGGCTCGCCCCGCGCTTACATAACCTCGCTTCATTTAGCGTCGCGCGGCTAATGCCGTCGAAAATTGTTTGTTCGCCCGCGCAGATTACACGAGGAACACACGTTACTATACCCCCCCCCNTACACTAGACTGTGGTATTATTTAAAATTGAATAAAAAGAGTTAAATCATGAATTTAACTATCAAAACTTATTTCTATTTTAATTTAAAAGTCTGCTTACGGTTTAAAAAACATAATAATACTTGTTTAAGTGAAGAAAATAATACAGATGTAAAGGAATGAATAAGAACAGTTCTTAACACATGGAGTTTAATTTCGTGTGTTATGTTTAAATTTATGACCACTTTGTTGTTTTTTTGTTTTAAACACATTAAAGTATGATTTTTCATATAAAAAATTTACTTTCCTAACGATTCCACGGTATTACTTGGGTGGCGCATGGATACATACGGCAGAAGGATACAGAATGAGAGAAAAGTAGATCATAAGCAGGGCTTTCAAAAGTGCCTAAAGTCGTGAACAGATCACCAGTGGTGTAAGGCAAAACAGTGCGTGCCGAGAACAATCAGCGAGAACATGATTTTTTGGCAAATACGTTACATCCACCAACAAAGGACAAATGCCTTCCCCCGGTGACAGTTCTATCTCGCTGAGAAAATTGTGCGGTACCTAAAGTTACGGAGCAGCGTTGGTGTACTGGTCTAACTACTCGCCTCCTACATAGGTGAACCGGGATCGATTCCCGGCGGGGTCGCTTCCGGTTTTTCGCACGTGGGAAATCGTTCCGGACGATGTCGCTGGTCGGCGGGTTTTTTTTACGGCTAACTACCGTTTCCCTCGCACCTTCATTCCGGAGCTGCTACATAAGCACCTCACTTCACCATCATCGGCTTCAAGACTTCGATGTTAAGAGCTGCCAAAATCTATCCTCTCACTTCACTAATTAAAGTTAAAGGGGATAAAAAAAAAGCTATACTGTAAATAACTTCAAATGGGAATATTATATTTGCTGGTTTTACCATTTAAGGGAATAGTACCTACGACGAAGTTAATCATGGACTTACTGCTGTCACCTCATAATGTCTTACGTTTACCTTTATTGTACTCAAGGCGTGCGCAACAAAAACTAATAAAACATGCACTGGAGAGCAAAAAAAAAAAAACTGGTATAGGCGTGCGTATGCAAATTACAGAGGAATGGAACCAATCAGAGTAACGCGATGCGGTCGGCAGCGCCTATATAAGACAACAAGCGTCTGGCAAAGTTGCTAGATCGGTTACTGCTGCTAGAATGGCAGGTCATCAAGATATAAGTGAGTCGGAACGTGGTGTTATAGTCGGCGCACGAGAGATGGGACACAACGTCTCCGAGGTAGCGATAACATTTGGATGTTCGNGGTCGGCAGCGCCTATATAAGACAACAAGCGTCTGGCAAAGTTGCTAGATCGGTTACTGTTGCTACAATGGCAGGTCAGCAAGATATAAGTGAGTCGGAACGAGGTGTTATAGTCGGCGCACGAGAGATGGGACACAACNGAACGTGGTGTTATAGTCGGCGCACGAGAGATGGGACACAACGTCTCCGAGGTAGCGATAACATTTGGATGTTCGCGTACGACCATTTCACGAGTGTGCCGTGAATATCGGGAATCCGGTAAAACATCAAATCTTCGACATCGCTGCGGCCGGAAAAAAGATCGTGAACGAACGGGACAAACTGACGAGAATCATTAAACGTGACAGACGTGCAACCCTTTCTCAAATTGGCGCACATTTCAATGCATCCTGCATACCTTCAAACATTAATCGAGTCCATGCCACGTCATCTTGCGGCACTTTTGCGTGCTCGCGGGGGCCCTACGGGGCAATAGGCAGGTGTAACAGTTTTTTTTTACTCTTCAGTGTATATTTTTTTAATTGTTAAACTGCGTTTTGATGAGAAACAGGCCGATTTTATGTGCAGTATGAGTTTTGTTATAAATTACGAATTGCGTAGAAATCCTACACTGAACTCGGGATGTTGTGGTATCTATTAGAACAAATTGACTAGAGAACTTCTGTTGACGCGGGAGCTGACAATATGTGGTAAATTTTAACCTTATATAGAAGTAAAGACGGTTGCCAAACTTCATCACGCTGAATAGGCAGTGATATTTTAACCTGCGACAGAGACAAAAAAAAAAAACACAACTCGCCAAAATTGCAAAACTCTGGATTTGTGTGCATAAACAGAGTATAATTTCGACAAAACTTGACTACGTACTTCATTATGCAGGAGTCGAATCGCTCAAAAGTAAGGACCACATCTGGTTCACACCGGTTGAAATTCGCGAACAACGTTGTGCCCAGCGTTGATAATAGATAAAATTGCCTCTTCCCCTCTCGTTGATTCTTTCCGAATACATAAGTTGTTGATTCCTAATTTCTATAGTGCAGCGTTTATAAGATAATTATATACGCTCCATGGTTAACTAAACATTCCCGAAAACAATAAAAAAAAACTCAAAAGTAATTACAACAAATTTAAATCAAACAGAAACTGGAAAGCAAACAGGCGAATCGGCGCCTATTATGAAGATTATCTGAAAGCACCAACATTTCATGCCGACAACACTTCATGGCTGTTAGTATAAGGAATACGATCACGATTGTTGGTAACACCTGCATACAGCAAATAGTAAGTACAAATACTAACATAAATTCTTCATTATGGTTCTACGTGTGATTGTATCGGTCACAGTGAATTTGGCAACGGCAGGAAACCATTTCTTTCTTGCTAGAGAAAAACTACTCCCTTAAAAATTTCATAATTAATATTTTGAGTGCCCCTAAAAGGGCGTCTTTAGTTATATATTTCTGTATGGACATAAAAAATTTTATTTAAAAAAATTGTTACTTTGCATTTTGTTATGACAATACGTAATGGTCTGATAATACAGATCCTTATGCACATGAAATTAAATGTACTAAATTTAATGAAACGCCTTAAAATGATGAAAATAATTGACAAGGTCAAGAAAAGAGAAAAATTAATTTTTTGAAGTTTTTATGTGATTACCTATGTGTGTGTAATTTTCTGAATGTTATAAGTAACTTCATTACTACAATTACTGTCGGAGTAATAGACAATTTCTTAGCGTAGAATGCTTACATTGAAAACAAAATTACGTAAAATGGCGTAAAAAAAGCTTTAAATAAGTCATTTTAGTAATGGAGACGTCCTCCAACTTGCCCCTCCCCTTCACCACTTTCTAACCACGTTCATGGTTCCTACAACAATAATAACTGTAATAAATTACAGATAAATTTTGATTTCAGTGCTTTACCGAGAAGTTCTGTAAAATTTCCTCTTTCGAATTTTTCTTATCGAGTCATGATATCTTGTAATGTTCTAACTGGTGTCAACCGAAATACGTTTATGTGATTGGAATCACGGTGGCGTTAATTTTCACGAGTTGCCAAGGGAGAATTCAACATGGGCAAAATCAGACATTAAGTAGGGCTTAACAACCGTGAACCAACCAAACATTGAATTACTGCTACGGACAGCTTTCCGTTTCTCCACAACACGGCCGGGCATATACACATAAATAACGGAGATGGCCTTACAAACCGCATCAGCGTGAGCAGTGCTACCGGAAGTTATTGAATGAGCCGCGGGACGCAACAGATTTCGCGAGCCCCAGGTTCCCATTAGCTGGCACCCTCCGGGACAGTCCCGTACCCTTTACACACGCTACGCTAGCTATAATTACACATTCAATTCCCTACCGAACTGAGCACTTAAACTGTTATGGAGTTTCAATTACAGAATTCTGTAACAAAATTACGGTCGGCCGTACACGCAAAATCGTTTACCTAAGAAATTCGGAAGAGAAACAGGATAAAATTTATTTGTAAAGCTTGCTGTCGTTCTGCATAAAATAAGAGTCTGCCAAAAGGGCCCAAGATCTGTAATTAAATTAATAATCGGACACATTTTCGACGACAAAAATTGTGTAGCAGTTTACTGAAATAATTTTGTGCACTGCCACTGGCAGTTTGTTACTTGTCACAAGATGACGAACAAGAAAATCTGTCTATTAAAATTCAATAACCTTACCACGTGAATTGTCCATCCATGACGAACACTGCAAAGTTGAAACACTGGGAATGACCACGAATAAGTTGAAAATTACTCTACGAAAAACAGACTGTTAATTTTACACTCTATCTTAACAAATTCCATGATGCCCCAGGCTTATAGCATGCTTCGACGAAACCTACTCGCTGGACAGTTTACTGCTACATATTTATTAATCACGAGTAAATTTTTTTTCAATTGAATCAGTTTTTAGTAGCATTTAAAAACTTTTTCGATCAAAATAAGTATGTTTAACCAAAATTACCAAAATACTCTGTACTGAAAATTTTGATCACCCTATCTTGTTCCGCCCTCTCCAAGCCTGGAAGTATATAGTTGGACAAAGTAAATAGCTATAATTATTTTGGAACCCGGTTCTTGAATTGATACAATTTCCGTACTGTATTCTGTAACCCAAATTATTGAAAAACATATTTTTTACAAAAATTGTAAAACTCGTTTTAACGAAGTCCAAACATTTTCTCATTACATTTTTCGCAAATAACTCCCAAACGGCTGGCCCTACCATCGTTTGTATATCGACGACGTCCTCCTACCTCCGATTTTTGTCAAAATATGTTTGGTTCTGCAGCATTTTCTGTGAGATTTTCTTCGGATGAATATGCTTACCTCTGAGACCCTACGGGTTTTCACACGCACGCACGCACACACACACACACACACACACACACAAACGTTGTTATTTGCTTAACGTTTTTGCCAGTATCTGAGAGGTTGATTTTACAACGTTTCCTCATATATCAGACTCTGCGTGAGTAAAGCCCGTGGGCCCTCTTAGGGCGCTACTTACGGACAACGAAGTTCTGAGTTCTAATTTCGGGAAAGCCCTGGAAGTGTGTCTTTGCTTTGATTAACGTAATTACGTAATTCTGTAACCACGCACGTAATTACGTAGGTCCATTCCACGGTAAACCTTAAAGCATAAAACTGGGGACGTAAAAGGAAACACACAAACCGAACGAAACCACCAATTAAGTTACAGCGTTAATTTAAGTTGAGAGGTTTTTTGTCGGCGCTCAAAAACCGAGGTCTTGAGCCCCGGTGAGGGTGAGGTGAGGTCATGATGGAACGGCAGCAGAATGCAAAGGTGGGGAGAAACGGGAGTGCACCGATAAATCCCGCCGGTTAACTGCAACGTCCGTCTCGTTTTCCACGTACGAAAATTCGAGCGATCACACCGGGAATTGAGCTTCAGAGTCACTGACACTTACCGATGTGACACCTGTGGGAGCCTTTCCGAAAAGCCTATTTTTAATTTGTTCTATCGAGTTTAAATGCGCACTCGTTTAGAATTTCTACCTGAAGTCGTGATACACACAGTACGGATTAATTTCATAAAAAAAAATACAGAAGTGCCATGGTATATGGAAATATGTTTGCAAATACTCATATTAAGGAGTCAACCGTTATGATTTGTTTGATATCCCATACTTATTAAATACTAGCTGTACCCGCGGCTCTGCTCGCGTGGCTACAGAATTATTGTTTAGTTTTTTTATAAAATAAAGTCGAATTTTACTTAGGGTTAATCTTCTATACATATTATAAAACTCAATGTCTAGGTAAATTAAATGATAAAAAGACTTATTATTATTTCTATGTTATAGATAGATATATGCTATCGCGGAGTTTTTTTTCCGACTTGATTCACTTTTATCGTTTGTAAATTTTTTGAGATATGTTCTCGTGATAAAAAGTAGCCAATATCATCTTTCAGCCCTTAAACTATTTCTGTGCGAGATATTACGTCGATCTGTTGCTCGGTTGCGACGTTGCATTGTTATTCCGTTTGTGTACTTTTCCATTTTCCAATAAGAATTATCCCTGAGGTAATGAGATATTTTCTCGGGATAATAAGTAGCCTATGTCACTTCCCGGCCCTCCGACTATCTCTGTGCAAAAAATCACGCCGATCCGTTGCTCCGTTGCGACGTGAAAGAAGGACAAACAAACAAACAAACAAACAAACAAACAAACACACTTTTGTATTTATAATATTAGTTAGGATGTAGGTAGTCGTTATTTTTCCCCTTAGTGCAACGGTGATTAACATAACAGCTCAAAGCCCGTATTTTTATGGGAAGAACATGTAGTAGACCACTGTGTGGAGTTTATAGGGAAAGAGTGTCTCTTCTTCGTAAACATATTAATCACACTATTAAGGATCCTGAAAAGAAAGTAATTGAAAATCTTACATTTGCGCGAAAAACAATAGCGCTCGTAGACATGACAAGTTATGTTATTTTAACACCGTACGTTTAACAGTACAGGAAGATGCTGCTACGAATAAAGTAAAAAGAAAAAAAACACTGCAATATTACAAGTCCTTGAAGTCTACGTCATAATAACATGTTCACTGGTTCTTTGTAAGAACAGGGTGTTCAAGCGTAAATTGTCGTTAACATTGCGACTGCAAACAAACAGTCTAAGTATACATAATGTTAGCAAATAACGCCGGTAGAGTTGGGGGATGACGGAAGGTTGTGAGTTAAGCTTTTCTGAACCCAGGATGCATTCCGGTAAACAGCACATTTCGACGCTAGTGATCGATGGAAGAATACGTGGAACGCTTATAATTAATAATTAGACCTTTCCACGTATACCCCATCCAACTTAGGCAGCAGTACGCCAAGCGACTCTAGTCCAGTCAAGGTTACTTCCAACTATTCTGAAGCCCTGCTAAAGCTCTACTTTCATATTATTCTTCCACCTAGCTCAAAAAAACCTTAACTAAGTCTAGTAAATTATAAAAACCGGACAATGCACCAATGAGCGCACTCAGTCCGATAAAATTTTGCATGAGAGCTAAATCTTACTAGGTATTACCAACACAACGATTTTGCCTCTATTCTGTAGTATTAATTACAAATGAAATATAATTTATAATTGAAACATAACTTAAAATTTAATTTACCCAAAAATAAGATATTTTTACGTTAACAGAAGCATTAAAACGCTTATAATAAATGACATTTATGAAATAAACCAACGCGTTATACATAGAGCGATTTTTCAAAGGTTTTATCCAAAAAAATGTGAAGATATTGCGAATAGACTATATACCAAGTTGCACCGAGACTGCACGCCTGGTTATAACCGCCCATTCCTACGAGGAGGTCTATCTTTGCCTACCTGCCAGGCGCTATTATCCCATAGTTCCGTAGCATCGATACGTGTCAAACTTACAAACATTCTGTTCAAACATCGGTTAACTCTCACTTTCTACCCCCCAAACGTTTTCCGCGCCATTTATAAATATTTTTTTCCCTGTAACCTCCTTCCCGAATAACTTGACCTTTAAACTATACTCGTTTATATAGTGCGGAATTAGTAAATTATGGCAGGTAATGTACGCGGTTAGAAACCAGCACCAATACAGCCATATCCTTATGTGAAGAACATGAGCATACTGAAACTTAATAGCAGACCCATGTTTGTGCAAATGACCAAAATAAACTCTCCTTGTAGATTCCGTTATATTAGTTATTATATATGTACAAACAAGAATTTTCAGACCAAAGTTTATTGTGCTAAAACAAGCAAGACTAATAAAAAATAATAATAATTTCTTTATTATGGGGCCATTAACCCTTTCAGACTGACTTTAATTTACGGTGCCAGGTGTTGCAAACAAAACATTTTATGATGTGTGCTGTACTGAAGTCGACACAACACTTGTTTCGTTGTCACAGCCAATGAGCTGTAGGCTGCACGTTCGGCTACAGTAATATGAACCAATTACGTGCTAGACAAGTAAGATGGTTTGGGAATCATTTACCCACAGGTAAGATCAGTGGCCATTGAGCTTCGCAGTATGCAGTAAAGACCAAATAATACCGACTCGTGTGTAATGTACACAATTGTGTACACTAGGCATGAAGGGGTTGAAAGTCAAATTAGCATTCAAAATATTTTTTAAATTTCAAAATGACATTAGCTCATTTCATAATAATCTTTCTTTGACCTGGACTGTCGACTCGCTGAAGCAAAACGCGCCTCTTTGCTTCTTGCTGAAAATTTTCTAGTAGACCGGCTCGTTACGCAAGTCACGCATGCAAGACCGTAAATTTTGTCTTCCTAAATTCTCCGTGTTTTGCAAACCAAATTTTGTTTGAATATTGTTTTTTTTTCAGCCTTCTCTTGCGAAATTTAACAGGCCAAGATAATTTCGCTGCTCCCATAACGAATTCTTTCCCAGTCCTTACTGCCATCTGGCGCTATCCAACACATATTTGAAAAATATTTATCTAAGCAAGGCATGCAATGTTGAAAAAGAAAAAAAAACAGTTAATTTATTCCAAGCTGCATTGCCAGAAATTGTCCAAATTAGAGGTAAATTAAAGGATTTCAATTTTGAATTGGGGTATAAATGAATTTGTTTTTGTTCATGAGCGCAGTAGGAAAGTAGGAGTGATTACGTTTACATTAATCACCTGGAGTGATTACGTTTACAATAAACTTTTTATCACTTACATATGATGTATATTATAGTCAACGACCACTAGCCTCGTTACTACCAGCAACATTAAAAATATAATATTACAACTTTCAAGTTTTTTTTTCCCCCGTGATTCTTGCAGTTTTACAACTAATTATTTATATGTTCTTATGGCCACAAGCAAAACGAACTTATGTTTATAAATAATGTTCATACCAAATTTTAACTAACTGAATATAACATTTGGTTTCACGACCGCGACATCGGAGTGGAATACCGAAGTTACTAAATTAAATTCCTTAACGAATATATTTTTTTTTTCAGAAGGGAAATTTTTTTCCCACGGTTTAAGACTAGTGTTATGTTTTCAATCTTCACACTGCGGAAGATGGAGGCAGATTACTAAAGATTCAGCCTGACGCGAGGTTCAGACTGGTCTAACGACTCAGCATCCATCTTCATAAACGCGAGATAGTCAAACAGTAAATGAAAAATCCAACTAAAAAATACGCATGTCTACTCTGACGGCAGTGAAATGCGCACATCTGCAAACGTACTTAAACGGCGGCGATTCAAGGAAGAAACCCAATCGGATTGGGAAATACAACTCGTGTGAGCGGCATACAGCAAGAAATCGCAGAAACTGTGGATTTCAACAAAATAAACGCCAGGTACTTTTGCGTCTTTTTTGCATAGCTTGTCTTGGCTCGCTCCTTCATGTGGTTCTCTCTTACTTCTGAATGATCACCTAGATGTATCGCAGTCATATTTCAAGTGCGTCAATAAATATTTTATTTCAGGACAATTAATTGTTTTAATGTCAGGGCATTTCGTAAGCATCCAATTAAATAACACCGCTATGTTGTGCATGTCGCTAGATTAATGGCTTCAAGTCGCTTTAATTTTTAAGAGGTGCCGCAGTGGTGTAGTGGTCAGACAATTAACTACCCAGCACTACGAACCGGGCTCGATCTCAGGGAGGGCCGAACTCGGGTTTTCGCATACGGAAGGCGTGGCGGCGTTGCCATTGGCGGTAAGTTTTTCCAGGGGCCTCCCATCCCCCTCGCCACAAAAATTCCACCGTCGCTTTATCTTAGCTCGCTCCACCCCAATCGGCGCTACAGAACTCAGCTATTAAAAGCCTCCCAAATTCCCCTCACTTGTACTTTTATGCGATTAAGTGTATAATTTTCACATAACAAACCAAGTTCAAGACTGAAAACTAAACAGTCGTTTTATCACACAAACTTGTGTGAAAATCAATACTTGCTTCATTAGCAAAAGTAAACAGTAGAATATCTAAAGAGCGGGAGAAAAAAAAAGTTCTTTGCCGCCCGACCATTCTCACCATCGCACTACCGGATAAGATCGTCGAAGTCTCAAATGTTCGCCTGGTAGCACTTTTAGCACAGTCTCGAAGGGCTCGCAATCTACTAGCTTCACGCAACTAATATCCATACAGTTCGTTGACCTTTGTGCTTTCACAGTCACACGCACGCACTCACACCTGCTTAACTCTTGGCACATCTCGTCACTCGCGAACTTGTATTACTCTGTTTTTTGAACAACGTGGAACAGACTCGTATTCGTACCGCAGTTCTCGAAGCATTCAAGAGGATTCTCCGCAGTTGCGCGCTAACCAAACAACGCTTTTCTGGTAGAAATTCCTTCGACGCCTTCCTCGTCGTGATGATAGTCGCTGTCACCAGCTGGCAGTGAAAACGCTACGGAACTTTACACAAGCCAGATAAACCCCCCTCGCTCCTTTAACTCGGCTTCCAGGCAGTACAGACGTGCATGTGCCAGATGAGTAACTGCGGGGTGGGAGGCGTGTGGCAAACTACAGCGCGAACATATTTTATTTTTATTTTATTAATTAATTTATCGAACAGCCTAGATAGCACTGCTCTATTTAGGGACTGTACATACATGACTTTATGTGGCTTTGAATTGATTTATTTAAATGGTAAAGTTGTTAGGTTTCCAATACATTGCATAATTTTCACATATTAGATATGACACATTTTACAGCAATATTAACAATGTTCAATACACGAGACAAGAGAAAGCACTACATTGCTTTTACCATTTATACCAAAATACAAAGAGAAATTTAAAGAAACTCAAACCATAGATATTGCTTATTCCCACATAGCACATACACATCTCATGACATCCTACAGATGCCACGTTAGACCTACATTTAAATATCAGCCTCATAATCATTCCACGGGTATTTATAACATTACGTAACACGTTATCACAACGGGACAACAAAGTTTAGCAGCCTCACAGAAATAAACTGTCTCAAGTACAGACAGCTTTCTGTTGTGCATAAACAACAATAGAAGAAGATAAGTCTTTCAATTTTAACAAAAGGAAGCACTTAAAAAATTTACTTAGATGAATATGTGTGGGTAAACGACAAATAAATTATAACTCTCATTTATAAAATACTTATTGATTATTTTGTACAGCCACAGGACTTAATAGAGTTATGGTGCACGAAGGTGCAGGCACAGAAGACCATCATTTACCGTCATGAACGTTAGCTATACCGGTTTATCATCATATACTTTCCCCGTTCTACATTGTGTGTAATAATTAAAATAGAGAGAAAACAGTTGCTCGTTTCAATTAAATTCTAGTTTCTTTGGTGTTAAAGAAATGGACAAATGTCACGAACCAAAAAAAACTGACTGCTATGGCAAAAAAATATAAATATGATTCGAATGAATAATTTATGTTAGTAGAACAAAATCCCTATTAAAATGAATTAGTTGGTTGACATTGCTTTGTATTAAGTTACCCTATTCAATGAAAAATGTATTATATCAGTTCACCATTAACCAGATACTCCCCTAAACTACTAATCATATGTGATTCCAAATTAGCACAAGTTAATCCTCGCCAACATTTAGGCAAAACTAGACACATGTGCAGTATTTACCAATTCTTCCGTTGCTTATGAACGCTTTGTAATATAGCTCTTTATTGCGAATGGAACTGCTTTAATTTCAATAAATTCGTATGAAATTATTATATAGGTTGAATAGGCCGCGATAAAATAAGTTAACTTCAAAATGGCGTTGCGTGGTGCCAGGTCGTGTCTCGGTTGCACGAACAAATCCCTAAAAGTTTATTTCACAGCTATCTCGCGTGCGCTGAACGTTCATAGTACAAAAAAAAAAACATTNTCAATAAATTCGTATGAAATTATTATATAGGTTGAATAGGCCGCGATAAAATAAGTTAACTTCAAAATGGCGTTGCGTGGTGCCAGGTCGTGTCTCGGTTGCACGAACAAATCCCTAAAAGTTTATTTCACAGCTATCTCGCGTGCGCTGAACGTTCATAGTACAAAAAAAAAATTTTTTTTTGCAAACTGCTGTGTGTACTGGCACAAGGTGGTCCAAGAAAGAGGGAAGAGGGGGAAAAAGGAGGGGGGCGGTCTTTATCGTAAATAACACGTAACAAGAGTAGTCATCCCGGGACAAAGGAAAACAAGGGTTATATGTCGCCCTCCCGGCCTGGACGCTGTTTCACCTCGCAGCGTCGTTGTCCCTGCAAATAACGGACGCGTCCCAAATCCCATTAGGCCGTACATCATGTACCTGCGTGTGTCCCTCCCCCACCAACCCCCACTAACCCCCCGGGCCAAGCCTTGGGGCGAAGGGCCGCTATCTGGCCTGCGGCGTTTTTATGCGCGCGCCCGCTTTGTCCCGAGCGCCATTTCGGCACACATTGTCCGCAGGGGTTGGCAGCCCTGGATAAAGAGACGGAGTGCTGGAGGAAGGGTTATGGGGAGGAGGGGTTGGGTCCAGAGGTCCTGTAATCAGAGCCCGGCGTGGACCGAAGGTCAATCGCCAAGGCCTCCCGCGCGCCAGGGTAGTTTTAGTAACATGGCTGCGTCGGGGCCCGCCCGACTGGAAAATAACACCCAACACCTCCCCCACCACCGCCGAACGCTAGTTCGTCTTGCCACCGCTGGACGGATAGGATATATTCGTTCTGGCGTCCGGCGCGGTTCATAATTACATCATGGCCCCCTCCACTACCCCAGGTCACGTTTCACAACCGCCCCTTCGTGTTAATAAACAACGCGCGCAACTCTCAACCCCTTCCACCCTTCTACCACCCCATACGCGCCCGGACAACGCCCCACCCCTCTACCTTCACGATATCTTTTTTTCCCTCTCTTCTCTCGCACCCCCAAATAGGCGGCAAACTTAATTTTCGCGCCACCGCGAACGGGGGTGGAACGAGTCACCCAGAGAAAGGGCGAAAAATTCGGCTGGGAAATTACCCTTTCCACAAAAGTAGGATTACACGCCCTGCAAAGAGCGTATCGCTCGTTAACGGTTTCCGGTGATGACATAAAGAGGGAGGTGCACTATTCTAGAACTCTCTCCCGCTCTAATAGTACGTAGTAGTCAATTAGTTCGTGAACGGCGTAGTGCGTGGCTGCCTACACTCGAGGATTCAGTCAGTCCACGAACCTATTGACTATAGTAGTGTATAACATAAATACGTGTATTTGTATATATGTGTATACAAAGTTGGCCAGAATTCATGCGCCAAATTCCGGGAAGCGATTTCTTATGAAAAATAAAGTAGGATGTACGTTGACAAGCACCACCGTGTGGTGAATATAAAGGGAAGTAAGCAGCATTGAAAATCAAAGTTTAAAATGCATAAATGTAAAAATATCAGAAAATACTTGAGATGGGATGACAAAAATCGGAATCGTGTTTCATGAAACGGAGATTGTATATCTGTTAAAAGTGTTGTTGGTCAAATCGTCCCCCTTCATTGCATAAGTAGAGGTAGTAACACTATTTTCACAGGTAACTTTGGAACACTAGGCGTTAATAAAAATTCGAGGCAAATTATTACTCACCATGGCAAAATGAAGACAAAAGGCCCTCTTGTCCGAACTCGCTCCGGTTGACAGTTTTTTTGAAAACGCCACTCAAACTTTTGAAGGTGCGGTGTAGCCCTGCGAGGGTATGCAACAGTATTACCGTCCACGCAACGCACATGGCGGAGGAAACAGGTGAGGATGTAATCGGTGAATGCGCGGAGGTGAGCTTGGCTGCTGGCAAGTCAGTATGTGCCTGGAGCTGGTTGCGGAAGCATGGAACTTTCTACGCGAGAGGAGCTAGCCGACACGCACCTCGTGTACGGAGCAGCGTACAATGCTAGGCAAGCAGTGAAGCTGTACCGACTGCGCTATCCAGCGCGTCGTCAACCCTCCTGTGCCATATCTCCACGGCTCCATCAGAGATTCTGGAATGAAGGCTCAACAATAGCATCGCGACCGAATGCTGGAGAACCACGGGCAAGGTGAATGGCGGCATTTGACGAGGACGTGCTTCGCCGTACTACATATTACGTACACATGTGTAATGTATTCCATATTTGCACTCCGTGTCTTGTTATCTACACTGTTCCTCCCTCAAATTAATCAGTACTTGCATCCTCATAGCATATCTCCCTTAATATTCACCACACGACAGTGTTAGTAAATGTATACCCCACCTTATTTTTCATCAGGAATCACGCCTCCCGGAGTTTGGCACATGAATTATGGTCAATGTTGTATATATACTAGATACGTGTGTTGTGTGTATATATATATATATATATATATATATATAAATAAACATACACACCCACATGCAACTATACGGCGTGGGAACTGATGACTGAATGAAAAAGTGGTTTTAATTTGTGATGTATAAAATTCAATAATTGCAATTCAATATAAAACGTGAGGCGTCCTTCCTCCTTCTCTAGTCACTTGTGCAGGCAGGTTTCGAGGCCATTACAAACAGCCGCGCTAATAGCAGAGAACGACAGAGATAACTTAAAAATACGGTGTTGTACGAGCAACGAAACTGGCGGGCCGAACTCCGTAAGGCTGTGTAATGTTGACTTCCATAAAATGTCATTTTCCTGCCGAGTTGGGATACCAACAAAATTCCTAATGTTATTAATCTTGTATTTAAGGAAAGACGCGTATACCCTTCCACTATCAAGGCTTTCAAACGTCGTCCTTAAGGGGCTGTTTTCCCCGTTTGAGGCTGAGAAGCGCAAGAGCGATAAGGGCGACACTGCCACACGCACCAAGTGCGCCATCGCCGCTACGCGCACAGCTCTGAACTGGCATGCAGCGTCCTCGCATTGCTGCGTGTACCTGTGGACTGTAAGCAGTGACCCTATCACTTTATTGAGTCTGTAGCAATGCACATTGCAGGGGGGCTGTACTAGTTTCGGACGAATTCACCAAAAATATTTTAAGCTATAAAGTAGTGTTTGCAACAAGCGTGATTTGTTGAAAGTTGTATTCGGCCCTAGTTTGACATTTATTTTCGTGTGCAAACACATAGCGAAAAAGTTTGTTCTAGAGACGTGTATTACAAACACACTACAACCGAGTTCGTACACAAGTGGACGGGCTCTTTAATTATCGTTCTATTATCTTGTAAACTGCGTGGGTGACAATTCCCCAGCAGAACAAAAATAGTTTTTTTTTTTTTTACCTGTGAAAGTGGTACCAACACTGTTAGAGAGTTATAAAATGTTCACGGTAAAGTGAGCATTTCTTTTAAGCCGTCTCATTTGGAATAATAGTCAATAAATATACTTTATTTTAGTCTTTGACGTTTACTTCCGAGTGCGGTGGAATATACACACGGCGTTTATTACTTCCAAGGCGATATTTATTCCAAAAAGGTGGTTAAAAGATAAAAAATGGCCGCAAGGAAAAAGTAACTAGGGCCTCAAAAGTGCTCACTTACTGTGAACAGCGTATAAGAGTAATTTGTGTACAGCACATTTATCGAACAAATTACCGTAGCGAAGCAATTTTTTTTTTCAATAACGGCTTGATGAACGTTAAAATGTTTTCTGCAGTCACGTGTCTTCACACATGAAAACGAATATAAAATATACAGAAATTTTAAGTTCGATTTATAAGTGGAATTCCTGGGGTTTCTATAGCCGTATTATACTCAGTATTAAGCGCGTTATCTACGTACTAGGTATTTCAATATTAGATTGTAAAATTTTTTTATTATTGACTCGAGAAAGTTATTTCTACAAGACAGAAATCGTTAATATGCCCATAATAGTACCACCACACAAAATCTAAGACAGAGAAGTGGAAACTCCAATAACTCCCCAAAAAATTATTTGATTGCAGTTACAATTTTTGCTGCGATTGCGTATCTCTGTTGAATCAAGAATTATCTGCACAGCCATTTCATCTTAAATACTTTCTGCAATAAACTCGTGTTTCAGCTCCACGTACAAAAGAACGTGCTGCACTTGGGGATCGCTTAGGTCATAAGTCGCATACATTTTAACTGGGTTTTTTTTTCTCAAAGACGAACGATCTGCTGGCTGGGAGGTGTACTGTACGACTGTAAAAAAAATATGTTTTTAAGCATATAGCTTGCATTCTTAGTCATCAAATAAGTGTTTATGGTCAGTATTTAATCACAAAATATTTGGCATGTTATATTTTAACTAAATACCAGTCGAATTGCGTTAAGGTGGCCGCCTGGGTAGGCCGCCGAACTGTGTGCAAGGCTCCAGCAGAAAAAGGCAACGTGTCAGTGAGGTCTGCTTACGAATAGCATTTAAGAAACTTTACGAGTCTGAATACGTTTTCCAGTTCCTCCATTTCTCTCTAAAGCATGTTTTTGTGATAGTGAGAATGGCTCAAATGTGTGTTTTAACGGTCATTTTTAGGAATGAACATTTCGGTACAAAACATTTAAAAAGGGAATAGGGACGTGCATCAAACCTTTATTTTTATTATTACGTCATAAAATGGTAGGGTCTCCGATGGAAGTCTCATAGAGGGAGGCGCGTTATCGACGGCAAGACTGCACGCCAGTTCTGTGCTTTGCGCGTAGAGGCGATGAGAGAGTTGATGGGCATGTCTCGGTCGCCCCTAGAGCTCCCACGCTTTTAGGCCTCAGACGTGCAAAATTCCTTCAACCAGGCGGCCATTTTAAAGTGCTAGTTTTGTTTTCAATAGTCTGTATTTTACTTGATCACAGAGCTCCCAAGCAATCATTTAGTTTTCTGTCCGGTGTAACGACCTCGTGTTCTCCGCCGTAGGAGGTACAAATTCGACCAAAGGTGCCCTGCTTCTTTTTTCTTCCGTTGCGGGAAACCTTCTCCGTAAGTCTTGGGAGCTAAAGTTTGTGACTTCCTGCAGTCTTTTCGCGTAACTTGCCTCTCTGGCAAGGACGTGGTGGTGTAAGGAAAGAGAAAAGGATAGCAAGGTAGAGGAGGGGGCAGAGGAGCGAGAGGTAATGGGGATTGATGCAGCCTCGCTACTGCGAAGTCGCGTGACCGGGCTGCCAACATCTGACAGCTAACAGACAGCGTAGCCAACCTGACAGCACCAAGGGCGGAGGGCGGCATGGCGAATAATGGAAGAAGGGAAGGGGGGGAGGAGTATTGCCGCGGTCTCGGCGAGGGAAAAGCTGCTGTTTCGATCGATCAGTCTGTGGGTATTTCCCCGCCCGCCGGTGTCGTCTCATTAGCATCGCAGCTCTTGGTCACGCACGCGAGTGTAAAGGCGTCCAGGCAAAAATCACTGTCGATACAAAATTTTGAAATAAATCGGAGATAGGATATTCGGCGGTGTCTTCTTAGGTATAGAACGCATTGGTGTGAAGAGAAGTAAAGCTGTAGCATAAACTGGGACGACTCTGAGAAAATGAAGTGGCCAACGGCAACGTCCGTCAAGTCCCCCACGTGCGGAAAGTCGGGTTTTACCCAGACAGGAACCGAATCCAGTCTGCCGTGGTGAAAGAAAAATGTTTTAACCACTAAGCTATCGTGTGATGGCCGAGATCGATAAGGCGTCCGAATCCCTGGCAAGCCAAAGAAGTACGTGCCGTTCGCTGTCGTTAAGATTAGTTTAGTATTGAAATCCGCCCATTGATCAGCTTTTCGGCTTAAAATGGTCGAGAGGAAGGTGGAAGCACAAAAACATTAATTCCAGTTTCCTTTTTTTTTTTTTCGGAGCCCCCTAAATTATATTATATAGTGTTAACTTGTGATGTTAGTTTCATTACTCGCATCCGTGTGGTCGCGTGATCTACTCCGGCTTTATTTACCGCACGGAAGCTTCTCATACGTCGTTTCCCATTCGCTGTTTCAAGAAACGAATGCCAGTCTCGAGAATGTGCTCATTCGTTGTGCTAAAACTACGGCTAGCTACCGCGCATGAACAGAGAATGAGTCAGGTACATTATTTATTTATTTCTGGGAATTCTCATTTCTATCGTTAAGAAACTGAAATACGCTCTCCACTGGCCTGGTTAAACTTCTGTGTGTGTAGGAGCGTTCAGGCAGGCTGACTAACTGAAAACCCTGCCCACGCCGTCAAAACATCAGGGAAGGTTGATGACGAGGGGGCATCCATGAATAGAGCAGGATTCCGAATGATTTGTTTGCCCATAAGATGCCGGGATAGCCTGAGCGACAAATATTTCCGGAGTGACCTCTTCACTGTACGAGTCTGACATCTTGGCGTACAAGAACAATGAAGACCACTGGTTTTCAAATACTGGCACGGTTTCTTAACGACAGCTTCTTTCGCCTATTTTGAATCTACGAGCCTCTGGCTCCTTCTGTAATGACTTAGTTATCCACGAAACGTTAAGCTACAAACATCCATGTTTTAGTGAAAGCGAATATTGTTTCTTGTGCACACCCAACAAAACGATCAAAGGAAGAACTCTAAAACCATATCTATTAAATAATTCATTGCGAAGCAAAGTAACTGTAGTACGTTGATAAAGCAACACTGACGCCAGGGATTCTCATTTTACAGTGGAAACATTAATTTTTTAATTCTATATTTAAAAAATATTTTTCAAAAACTAAATACTTGTTGGCATACACAGTGACAGGACATTGTAAGGTTGGCAGCTTGTTAGTAAAATTATGTATCCCTCTAAACGATTGATTACAAGTGTAATGATGAAATCGGTGTTAAGGGAAATTGAAAAAAAATGTATATGCTAAAGTTATGATTATCTAGCGTAGTATTTTACAGCGACAACTGATGACTAGGGCAGAAACATAAGTGGCAAAAGAAGTAACCAAGCTCTCGATTAAACAAAAGTAAAAACATTTACTTAAATTTTTGCGCACATTTGAAGAAAAATTAACACGTTTGTCATTAAATTCCTGATAACGATAAAAATATTTGTTGGCATAGGGCCATACCATCGGCTAACATTCTACTCAAAATATTTAGCTCTGTTTGCTTTCTTACATTAACTACACTGTTATTTGAAATTTACTCCGTTAAACTATGCATTGGGGAGCCTAAAAAAATTATTTAAGAGTCCTAGTTCTTATGTTAAATCCGCAATAAAGGGGAAACCGTTAGAGACTTAAGGGGCAGGGTGCGCGCGAGCGCAGGGTTTACCGTACGATCAAGACTAACGAAAGATGGAGAAAAGAACAAAAAAAAAAAAACGAAGCATTAACAGAAGATCAGAACAACAAAGAGGGCAGCGCGAAGGAGCAAGTCGAGAGAGAATGACAATTTATCAAGTGGCGTCTCTTAAACCCCCCTTCCCCAACGTCAAACCCCTTACTTTTCGCAACTACAGCCAACCCCTCCATATTTTTCCTGGCTTGGGAAGCCATTCCACTCTACCCCCCTGCCCTCCTTCTACCCTCGCACAGCCAGCCGGCAATTCCGCTACGAACTAAAGACTTGTTCCGCGGAGCATTGCGAGAATATAAAATCTAACAAGGCGTGTCCTAAACTATTTATCTTCCGAATCCCTGTTCGGCATTAAACCGCCGAGCTGGCTGAAACTTGGCTTGCAGGGATCGCACCACTCGTTAGCATAAATCGAAACATTTTTGTTTTCAAAGTTGGCGGGATTGGTGCGCCGGCCTGCAGGGAAGAATGCGCATCGTACAGCCCCTGCCAATACGAACAACCTCGTTTGGTGGAGTTTTCCGTGCTGTCAGAGTGATATTCAAGATATATGAATATTTATTTTTAATCGTTATATCACATCCGTCATCAGTTTTTATTGATGTGCGATTCGAGAAAATAAATCAGTCATATGATACGACACAACTGAGCATTATTTTGAGGAACATAGCAGAAGACAGTTATTTGGTTTCCAGTTAAATGTGCTTGATTAACAGGTCGGCCATTTTAACACAAACTTCGCACTTGCATTATTTAGGTAAATATATGGTGGTCAGTACAATGCCTTATCGTGCCAGAGATACTTCGGCGAAAATATATGTTGAGCTCAAATACATTAATAAGTATTAATCAATAACTTGTTCCAAACAGATCATTTTCTTTAACACGGGTTTCCCTGTGCCGAAAAAAAATGTTATGGTAACCAGAACGAAATTAATTATGTGGAATTTCAACGCTGCAGGAAAAAAATGTTTTTATATAGAACTCAAAAAATGTATTTTGTGGTCATAGAAAAATCATTTTCTTGTGATCTTAAAATAATGTTATCAGTTACTACATGAACTCTTAATTTTTGTAAGAAGCAACAAAATATTGCAGTTGCTACCTATAATTTCGTTGCCAATACAAAAAATTATGAGCGAACAACACTTATAGCTGTGGATTTCCGTACACTAAAAAAGTTCTCTAATATTACACAATGCATTAAACAAGCAAATGTATGGCTAAAGTAAGATACATTTTACTCTAGATTAGTTGGCTGCTCTGTACCAGACGAACCATTTGAACTTTGCCATCTTGTTACATGTCTGTACGTAGATTTTGTATAAAAGCGGGAACCAAATCGCCACGGCCACACACAAGTCATGAGCACCTGTAGCAAGTGGTTCATAGTTCACTTGATAACACTTTACATTATTTAAGCAATCAAAGTCGGAATGCGCATTATTATTCAAGTGTCAAAAATAATGTCCTGCATCTTCGCGAGGTATTATTTCTGGTTCTTCGTTAATTTCAACATATTCTTTCAAATAAATGTATTAAAATCTTTGACAAATATAATGCGAATCCGGCACTTTTCGAAGAAAAAGTTTTAATTAAAAAGAAACATTTCAGAAGAACATTTCCGTGACCAAGAAATACGAGTACGCGCATGAAAAAACATGTAACACTTTCGAATGGGTGCTTACAAAGAATATTGTACAATGTTTTTTGCTTATAAGTTTATGCATAAGTAGAGACCATACCATTTCTCGTTTTAAGACGTCTCCAAGTAAGACCTCACAGTCCTCTACACACTCAAGCAAAAGTCCGTTGTTCTTTGGCTGCAGTCTCCTATTTAACCTGGCTATTCGGAATGAAATTACCAGAGCGATGAATAATAACTATTGGTTCCGGATCGTACAGGGACGTGTCAGGTGAAAGAAGATCCAATGCAACATGTGGAAAGATACAATTGTAGTCCACCTGAAATATAATGCGAAACCTAGAAACCTAGTGGAGAGGTTCGAGCGGCTCTTAACTTCGGTGTCTTGATGGCATATGAGGAATAAGCGAGGCGAGTAAGCTACGGAGCAACGCCGGAATGCAAAAGGGAGAGGGAAACGGTAGACCCCGGGAAAAACCCGCCAACCAGCGGCATAGTCCGGCGCGAAATTCCAGGAAGCGGCCCGGGCGGGAACAGAACCCGGTTCGCGTTGGTCGGTAGCGAGCTCTCTAGCAACTAAGCAAACTGCGGGACCGCCACATAACTGAGTAGAGATGGGTCGTTACAGTCATTTTCTGTACCTGTTTCGAACTGATACAGATGCAGACTTGTACCTGATACGAACTATCTGATACTTTTCGGTATCAGATACAGGGATTCCCGAGTGCCTCACTACTTCGCATGCCTCTCGAGTAGCCTCGTCCGTGCATGTCGTCAGGTACACAGCATCAGGTAAGCGTGTCATCAGGTACGCACGTTATCGAGCAAGCGCGTGTTTTGAGTTGCTGTACTGTGAGGTATACTGTGTGTTACAGTGAAGTAAAGTATGGATAAGAAAGGAGCATAGTAAAAGTCTTCATTTGCGCGAAAATGTTTCAGAGCAGATAGCGAACTTACTGTATGTAAATCGTTTAAACGTAGTTATACATTAACCTTTTTTTTTATCTTAATCACTTAACTATACAATGTCCAAAATTAAACCAAGAAATTCGATTTAACCTTAACCGCACATTTTAAATACAATTACAATTGTATTGCGTTAGTATTACATGGAACAGGCAGACGAAACACGCTGACGAATGCTAAATTGATACTAAATGTATATGATACGTTGACAGTGTACTCATTTACTGTACTTGATATATAGGCTATTCATGGTCAGGTGAGCACTTTTGAAAGCACTGTCATTTGAAATAATAGTCCATAAATACATTTTATTTTAGCCTTGGACGTTAACTTCCGAGTGCGATGAAATATTCTCACTGTGTTTATTACTTACATGGCAATATTTATTTAAAAAGGTGGTTAGAGGATAAAAAATGGCTGAAAGGGAAAAGTAAGTAGGGCCTCAAAAGTGCTCACTTTACCGTGAACANAGGTGGTTAGAGGATAAAAAATGGCTGAAAGGGAAAAGTAAGTAGGGCCTCAAAAGTGCTCACTTTACCGTGAACATCCTGTACAAGTGTGAATCAGATACAAAGTAACAGGTTGATACTCCGTGACCCACCTCTAGGCCGGACGGATAGTCAACCTGGGGAGGACTAGGTCTCGACGCCCCGTGATCGGGGATGAAGCCCACTCGTGCAGTGGGGTTGGGGCGGCGGGAGGNTGGGGAGGACTAGGTCTCGACGCCCCGTGATCGGGGATGAAGCCCACTCGTGCAGTGGGGTTGGGGCGGCGGGAGGAAAACACTTGGGCAGAGCAGCAGAGGCAATGCCAGAGGTATTTGTGCTGGGAGGGACGACGTTGTTTTGACAAAGGGGAATTCCGTGTTGGGAAATTACACCTCCCCAGCTCGGCTAACGACCGTGGCAGGCCCACCGCGGTGTTTGTCCGGCGAACCCTCGACCCTTGACCCCCTGGCCGGAACAATAACACCGCCACTGGCGGAAAACCTTCCTCTCCAGCCGTGCGCCCGCCAGCCGCTCTAGTTACGCCATGACGTGCAGACGTCAAGTTGGGCACGGGACACATTTTACATAAGCTGTTCACGGTTCATTGTGCACTTATGAAACCAACCTTTGAATGGAGTGGAGAGATTTGGGCGGCTCTTAAGGTTGAGGTCTTGAGAGTCGATGAAGGGGAAGTGAGGTGAGCATGGAGCAGCGCCGGAATTCAAGGACGGGGGGAAACGGGAGATCCTCGAGAAAACCCNAAGGGGAAGTGAGGTGAGCATGGAGCAGCGCCGGAATTCAAGGACGGGGGGAAACGGGAGATCCTCGAGAAAACCCATTGACTAGCGGCATCGTCCGGCACGATTCCCACGTGCGAAAATCTGGGAACAACCCCACCGGGAATCGAACCCGGTTCACCTAGGCGGGATGAGAGCATTATGACCACTACACCACCGCGACCTCATCAACTTTTGAAAATTGTCTCTGCCTACGGCCACACTGACTGGGGGTGCTCCTAGTTAAGTTGGTAACGACNCCTCATCAACTTTTGAAAATTGTCTCTGCCTACGGCCACACTGACTGGGGGTGCTCCTAGTTAAGTTGGTAACGACGGAGGGAAAGTAGTTCGTGTCTCAATGTTGCATCAAATTTTTTAGGTAAACATTTGCGAATACCTACTGAAATTATTTATTTTGCTTTCTGTTTCTATTTTAGGCGTAAAAGTGTAAGAATCAGCAAATTCGTAAAACTTTTACTTTTCTAATAATTTCACAGTTTGACTTCATCGACGCATGAATAAAGTGATAAAAACCCATGACAAAGTTAATTTTACATATGGTNTAATTTCACAGTTTGACTTCATCGACGCATGAATAAAGTGATAAAAACCCATGACAAAGTTAATTTTACATATGGTGAAAAAAAAAAAAAAAACACAAGTAGATCTCAAGCAGGAATTTCAAAAGTTTAGTGAAAACAGCCTACGGCAGCAAGATGTCGCCAACATATTTCTTTTACGATATTCTGACAATATGCAATGTCGAAGAAAACTGCAAAGAGGTTTTTCCATGGCCTCGCGTTCGGCGAGAACGTCGTCAAACCTGACGTCTTCACAGTTGGAGCGTGTCAAACAGCGGGTTTGGTGTCTGTCCGACATGTCCCCGGCGATCCGCCTCAAGGCGATCCTCCCCGTCCGTGTGTCTTGTAATCAAAGAGGCCGACCCAGAAAGTGGGGTTCGAAGTTGGAAGGGATGGACAATGGAAACAGCTGTCCGTGCATCGCCTCGGGGTATCCACAGAAACGTCGCGTCTCTTTGATCGCACGAACACGCATCAGTGGAAATGCCACTTAATACGTAATATTTTTTACGAATCGGTCTTCGTACACACGCATTCCTTTAGCACTTACGTCTTGCGCCGCAATGAGAACTCTTTGGGACTTGACGGAGAACTCTTTGGGACTTGACGAAACTACTAATTGTGTTATCAATGCGTTAATGACTTTTTTTGCGATTAATATTTTACAAAGTTCCTGCAATATGCTGGGATTCAAATTGGAGGGGACAATTGACTATAACTGACACCTAAGTACGCACGTAGATAAAACCAATAAGTCTGTGGCTTACACAGAATTCAAATCAGGATTGTGGCGTATACTAGATTGAATAAATATGGTTACGCAGCAATAACTCTACTAAATTATTCGTCAAATTATGAGAATTGCCAGAAAATCAAGGAAAAACACTTTATTCTCAGTAACATGACAAATAAAATATACACTTAGAGAGAGGAGAGATAGAAAGCGAGAGAGAGAGAGTGATAAATAGAGAGAGAGAGAGAGAGAGGAAGTGATAACGCGATAAAGAGTGAAAGAATTAAAATTAATCCACGCAGTAAAAATGCTGAACTGTATATTTTATAAATAACTAATTAAAAAATGTTTTTTTATTCCTGCACTGAACTAATGATTGGTAAGATGGCAGTTATAGACCTGTATCACTGAGTGGGCAATGCCAGATTGGAAGTTAGGCGTGAAAAACATATTCGTGACATTCAACAGAAAATAATACAAATTAATAACTTTTTTTTTTTGTATTTTCGTGAACGTTTCTCTAATTTATGATACTTCAGTAACTTCAGTGAAGTTTTCGAGACAGCTGACACGGCGCGAAACCTTGAAGTAGTAAAAACATCCTTAGCCACATTTACCCACTACGGAGGACCTTTAATGAGTTTACTTACAAAATAATGTACACTGCAGAGGAATAAGGAACGCCATTTCCAAGACATAAAATACATTAGAATTAATGAAAACCTCACAAAATGTTTGGAATATACATGCAGAATGCACAAACGTATGGCGTATATGTAACGTAAGCATAGCAATTTGAAGTTACCAACGTCCAATATCACAGACAAATAAACATTAGAGAACAAAATTAACGTAATTGTGTCTCTGACTAGGGATGGTTTCTTTCATCCCTCTGCAGCTTAGTAGGGGAGAGTGGGACATAGTGAACCAAGGGGCAAAGTGAACTACGCACTGTACGGAATTCACTGTTCCCAAAGAAACGCTGTTCAGACGATGCAGGAAAGAAGGTAATGCAGACGAGGTATCAGTAAAGGTATTGGGTAGATACAGAAATTGTTAATACTGAAGAAGAGCAGATGTTGGTACAGCATTGTCTCTTTAAGGAAAGCAGAATGTTCGGTATTCGGATGAAAGACTTGCAGGTGCTAGCTTACCAGTTCGCTGTTGGAAATTACATACATCCGTTCTGTGTTGTGAAAGGAAGGGCATGTAAAGACTGGGTTCTGTCTTTTTTAAAACGCCATCCAGAACTGTCACTTAGGTTGCCAGAAAAAAAAACTTCTGTTGCACGTGCAGCTGCATTTAACAAACCAAATGTTCATTCGTTTTTTGTTCTTCAGAATGAACTTCATGATATGTATCATTTTACTGCAAGCAGAATTTTTAACGCGGACGAGACAGCAGTTTCTAGAGTCCCGAATAAACATTCTAAAGTTATAAGCTGCAGGAGAAAGAAGCAGGTTGGCTCTATCTTCTGCTGAAAGAATTACCACAATAACATCTGCCATATGTTTTAGTGCATCTGGGCAGTATGCATATGACACCAATTATGATATTTCCATGAGCAAGACATAATTCTGAATTATTGGAACATGCGCCACCAGACACTGTCTTAGTTTGCCACCCATCTGGTTGGATGCAAACGGAAATTTTTTGTCCGATATGGTTCGGCCACAACGGCATGCAAAACCTACTCATGACTATCCTGTACTGTTAGTCGTATATGGGCATGCTACACATACGAAAAATATTGAATTTATTGAAAAGGAAAAATTAAATAATGCTCATGTGCTATGTTACCCCCTCACACATCTCACCGATTACAACCTCTGGACGTATGTTTTATGTATCCTTTGGCTGTGTTCCATACACAAGAATTTGAAACATGGTTAAAAAATCACCCTAGCAAAGCTATTACACTCAGACAAATATAACTTTTGTTTGGAAAGGCTTATTTACTGGCAGCAACTCCCAACAACGCAATAAGTGCATCCGAAAAAACTGTAATTTTTCCAGTTAACGAATATATATATATATTTCCAGAAGAGGCATTTGCAGCTAGTGAGACTACAAATCGACCTATGACATCAGATGTAGTTTTCCAAGACACTGGAATTCCAAGATACATAACATCTACAGTGGAACCCGATAGCTGGTCCCAGTCTAGTGTCGTCATCACAAGAAAACCGACAACTAGAGAAAAACACAGCTGCAACAAAGGACACAGCCCACACAATTCGTGTCACCCCAGAAGATATGTTACCAATGCCACAAGTAGGTCTGCAGGACACGGGAGACAATGCAAGTTTAAACCATCCTAGGACGAAAAGAAACAAGGGAAAGACTGCTACCCTAACTTCAAGTCCATACATCCAGGAGCAACGGACTAACTCCTCGCGGCGATCAAGCTGCGAAAGAAAATTACTTACCCAGGATGTGCCAAGAAACAGCACTAAAAAAAAGCAAGCCTAATCAGAAACGAAGTGTCCCTAAAACAAATGGCACAAGTAAAAAGAAACTGAAAACCATGGATAGTGAAAGTGAAGATGTGGACATATCCTGCCGAATGTGTGGAGGGGATTGGAATAAGAGAAAATCAGGACAGAATGGGTGAAATGTCAAATTTGTTCAGAATGGTATCATATAGCTTGCACAATGTCTGATACCGAAATGCATTTTAATTTTGTTTGTGATTATTGCAAGTGATGTTTTTATATTGTTCCTTCCATAGTTAAAGAAGGTTTTGAAATTTTTTCTTTAAATACATGAATCGCACCTTTTAAGTTGAAAACCAGTGACTGGTATTAAATGTGTAATGCTTATTTTACCAATATATGTTCCATATGTATATTCATAATCATATTGGTTCACTTTGCCACACCTCTCGTTTCACTATGCCCCACCTTGGCGTAAAGTGAGAAAGAAAACATATTTTATTTTCGTTACTGTGCACTTGCATTTTATTTGGGTTATTGTTATACACATTTATTTCACAAAATCCTGATCGCAGTTAGCAATGTTTGAAAATGATAACTAAGTTTTTTGAGGATTAAAAAAAAAAAAGTTCACTTTACCACACTCTCCCTTACCGTGTAGGCCACCATGTGCACTGTACAGGTCCCTAACACGCCGTGGCATACTTGTAATCATTGTGTTGATGTCATATTCCGGAAGAAGGCCCCATTCCATCTGGGCAGCTCTTATGAGATCTGGAAGTGTTTCTGGAGGTTGTAGACGATTATAAACTGCTGTTTTCAGCTTGTGCCCGGCATGTTCAATGCGTTAGTGCGCTCTCTGTTGATCACAAAAGAACTACACAACTCCTACCACCCAAATTGCCACATCTCAAACATTTTGTGAGGTGTGTTTTTTGGGGACATTTCAAAGCAGCTACAAGTTGCACAGTTTGAGACGAAAAAACATAATGCTAGTTACGTACTTCGCGCGTAGAGACGATACCGCATTGGATGTGCCGGCTACCAGCAACCTTACCACTCGTTCACACGAACAAATCTCCCACTAGGAGAAGCAGGTAAGAAGGTGGTCACTCGCCTAAACGAAGTTCATTGCTTTCCGCGGAAAAAAAAATATATATTATTGCTTGCCTGTCTGTTTACCTGCGTTGCAGCGTCTTTGAAAAATGCGTTCTTTGATTAATCTTTTTAAGTGTCTCCACTAAGTTAAACCTACGAAAACAAACCCCGCACGAGAACGGAATGCTAGTTACAACTTTCAATTTACAAGCATGCTATAAATATTATTTTGGAGCCCACCGACATAATTTACAACTGCTTTCTTCAGACAACCGTATATTACAAAATAATGCCCGAGCACGAGCGAAACTATGATAGTAGCATGCGTTGAACCTTGTTACAGAATGCCCACCAATAAAATGATGGAGCCACCAATTAAAGTGCCATAAGTACGAGCAACACGACGAAAACACTGTACGCCAGCTCAGAACCCTGTGAGAAGAGGCGATGAGCTCGCACTTCTCAGCCGTAAAACGCGGAATTAGCCATACCTAACCGACCACATTGAAGAGCCCGCCTACACGGAGCTACTTGATACGTTAATGCGCATTAAGTGTGTCGTCGCCTCTACGCGCACAGCATTTCAACTTATTCGTGTCTAGTGTTTGTCTTACTGTACGAATTTTATGTGCAGCAGCCACAGTCCACTTAATTTTCGTACTACTTTTGTAGAACATTGGAAAAATAATAACTGTCTGAATATACCCTATTTGGGCGACGGTGTAAAGGGGGGGGGGGGATCTGGAAGAACTTAAGGACAACGTATGCAATATGCGATAAGTCTTGAAAATTTTGTTCCGCACTAGCCTGAAGTGTGATTTATTGTATTATCACAAACAGTTGCACACACGTTTATTCTAAAATACCTACCCAAATGTACTACAAAGTTGGCGATATTGAATTTTTCGCAGGAGGAAAGTGATTTCACAATTATTTTTTGGGCAGGGAAACTTCAGTACGGAGGCTTTCACATGTGGGAATCGTGCCGGACGATGCCGCTGGTCGGCGGGTTTTTTTTCGGGGATCTCCCGTTTCCCCCCGTCCTTTCATTCGGTCGTTGCTCTACCATCATCGGCTCTCAAGACCTCGATGTTAAGAGCCATCCAAATCTCTCCAACTTCACTTTGCTAAACTTGCTGCTAAGTTAACTGCGAACTTTCACGCCACACGTGATGTAGCTTACTTTATTGTGAACGGCCTATATGAATGTCTATAGCCTAGGTTACTGATATGCATAAAACGAACACGAACCTTGGCGCGCAGTGGATACACATTACGCAGTGTTTTCCAGAGTGTCGAGGCTGCCGCGAACCAACGATAATGCGCATTTTCTCACGTCGGAGGGAGTTTTTACGTGTCTCGTCGTGGGCGAGGTATTTTTCGTCCCGCCCAACCGACGTGAGGTTCCGTGTTACGCCGGCCGGGGAGAACACGCCGTCGTAACGGCGTGTTCCTTCCAGAGGACAACACTTCTACGTATTGTTCGTGTTGTTCACCTCCGTTGTAGTCCTTGTGTGGTGCTGCTCGTGTGTGTGGTAGAGTTCAGAATATTTGCGTCGTGACGCGACTTGCACCATTTGTCAACGTTATTCCTTTCCTACTACACTTATCCAGACCACCATCTTTTCATCATACTTCTGAGTTAATTGAGTTGAGAGGTTTTCGTCGGCGCATGTTTAGTTTTATATTTTATTTGCCCGCCGACCAGCGGCATCGTCCGGCACGATTTGCACATGCAAATATCAGAGAGCGACCCGGCGGAAATCAAACCCGGGCCACCTAGGTTGGAGGAGAGTAATCTAACCACTACACTACCGCGGCCCCACAGGTGCAGTAAAAGTGTTTTAAGTCTTGACGTTGTATTGTGAGTGTAATGTTGAAATGTATGGCAAAACAAGTTATTGTTTCTTTGCTTAATAAATATTAGGGTACGAATTTTCATGTTAGTAGCACATTTAGATGACTCGGAAATTTACGTTTTAACTCGACTGGTGCATGAATACAGTTATTAGACTCGTGGCAATGTAAAATTTACATATTACGGAAAAGTATATCTTAAGCAGATCTTTTAAAACAGACCAATTAATCGCAAAACAGCCTATAACTATGCGTCGTTAAAGTGACACCGAGAAGAGAGGTCTGAAGCGCGTAAAACATACATTTTCACGGAGCTTATAAGGTTTTTTAGCGCTATATGAGGATGCGAAGTGAGATGATGCTGCGATCAGCGACGTAATGCAAGGTCATGGGTAAAAAGGCGCACGCAGAAAGAATCCTGTCTACCAACAGCATCCGCTACGTTTAGAGCTTGAGAGTGTAATTTCTCACACTTAAATTTTTCTTCATAGTTGGCTTTAAAAAAGAAACTACTTTCATTAACTATACCGAATTCCAACCGGTTTCAAACCAGGCTACAGACTTAAAGTGTGGGACCTGGCTATGGACGAGCTGTAGTTGCTGTAGTCAGGGTGGAACCCGCAGAGGAAAGGCAGGCAGGGAGGCAGTCCGTCCCGTCGCTGGAGATGAGTGAAGGACTGGAATTTCAGCACGTCGACACTTTGGAGAGGACGTGTCGGCACGACGGGGGCCTCGCGCTTGCACGGTCCTCGCGTAGGCTCTCCGGCTTCGTCCGTCGACGCCCCTGCCTCTTCGCGGCATCTCATCACCCCTTTCAACACTCTCAACTTCCCCGTCAGCGTCGCCCGACCTACCTACCCCCCTGCTCCCGTACAGCTGGGTTTACAATAGTTCAGTCCATTCACGATTACTTCCAACTTTTCCGCTCCAAATGAGAAGATAATGAGCAGAAGACCAAAACGCGTCGGGCTAGTCGGGAGAATCCATTGCCGCTGCACGAAGGGGTGAGGTGGTTCAGTTTAATAGCGACGGCGGTCGAGAGCGGGTGGGGCGAGAGCAGATCCGCGCGTGAATATTTCCTGTCGAAAAAAAAAAAACGTAAGTCGCGCAGCGCGGTACTAGAGAGCAATTTTACCAGTTTGGAGTGTACAGCGCCAGCAGTGCCACGTGGCTTCCCTTCCCCCAACCGCGGCAAACGCTCGGGACAGCCCTCATCTACACTGCCTGCCCTACCTTCCCTACCTCAAAGCAGCGCGAAGATTATCTTCTCATTTGAACTTTACTATATACTTCCAGGATATTCATCCACCTCATGTACACAAAGCTCAGAAAATTACACCAGACGGCCAACGCACCGCATTCGTGCGCACTCAGTGTAAGCATATTTGCATAAGAACTATTTCTTACTAGGCATTACCAACACACCTATTTTCCCAGTGTCTTTATTCATACTAGAAAATAAATTCGTAATTTATGTATAAAATATAAGTAAACGTACAATTTAACTAAAAATAAGGCACTTTTATGTTATCACACACACACACACACACACACACACATATATGCCATGTATCACTTGTGATACACGGCATATTTAGGAAACAACCGAAAACGTCACACTGTGCCGTTTTAAAATACGTCACAACTATTTTACTTTATTTAATTCAGTAAAAACAATTGAGAGTAATATTTAATGGTTATATTACCTTTGGTATTTAATGAATATGATTATTGATGCTTTCATAATCCGTTTGAGTCTCGGCGATTGATTTGTTTATTTAATAGTATCTATTTGACCGGTGTCATGATATAACTTCGATAAATAAATAAATAAATAAAAAATTTACCATGAAGTTATATCATTTATTTATCAAAGTATATGTGATGTGTTATTTACGTATTTCAGTTTATTTAATCATTGTTCGTCAATGTTTTACAGTTTACATATTTTTCTCGTCAGTTTGATTTCAATTCATTTTTATCTGTACTTCTTTGAAAGCTGCATTTCAATACTGTCTCGCCTGCAGACACGTGTTTCATGAAAGATTTTCTCTCTACCAACCGGATGTGCAATGCTGTGTTGCGAATTCTTCCAATCGCCGTCTGAGGCTACCCCTTTTACTCACTTCCCTGCCGCTGCAGTTCTTGCAGATTTTCTCGGCGTATCCCTGCCGCTTGGCGCGTGATTTTACCAAAAAAAATAAGCTTCTGTTTTCACGTGATATTCGCCTCTTGTGGACAGTCCGCGACATCTATCGGCGACTATGTAACCTTGGTGTGCTGCCATCATGACGTGCGAGCGTTGTGTGGTGGCTTTGATGGCGTTGTTTGGCACTTAAGTGTCCTTAACGTTTTGCTTTCGCTACCTATCACGTAGTCTCCACTGGACGTAGTTTTGTTGGTTGTGTTACATTACTTTATTTATTGACGTGACAACGTCTTATAATTCGATAGAGCCGGCTGCACGCACGAAAAAACATGACTCATGCGGCGTTACCTCGCTCTGAGGCGTTCCATGTAAGGCTTGAAGTGCAAGCGAGAGCGCGGAACGAGCGAAAAAAAAAAATTGACATAATTGTATTTATGCGTACAAATAAATCTCACTTGATCAATTTCATTGTGATTTCCAATTACCTCCTTCTCTATATACATACAAATCTATTAAACAAATGAAATTAAAATTTTCTTTTGAAAAATGCTACCATTCCATCAGTATTTTCTTAAGACGTTGTCACGTTCAACTATCGTCAGTAAACCGACTTTACAGACAACCAATTTTTTTTCTGTTAAAGATGTAGTAGTTCGTTTGGATATTTTCTGCTTCCCATCTCTGTGGGGTGCACGTATCAGACAAACGTTTCTGCACGTATTGGGTTAATATTTTGCTGCACATGTCAGCCTAACCTCTTTTCTGCATATTATGCGCTGAAGCTCTCCATTTTCTGGCATAAGTCGTTTCTCTGTGCCTTTCC
>NQII01002195.1:286898-336768 GCA_002778355.1 Clitarchus hookeri | reverse complement strand
GGGGAATGAAGCGAACACAAGTTATCAACCAATGAGAAACATTGTTGGAGGGAGTGGAGGGGAACAGACTAATTAACCAATGTGAAACATTGGTGAGGGTCAGTAGTCTGCTGGACGTGGTGCTGAGAAAACCTCCGGAAAAGTTTTTTAAAATAAATTTTTTAATAATATTTTTTAATTTTTATGTAGATCTTTTGAAGTTTATATACATTTTATTTTTTATAAATGTTAAGAAATTTTTAAAATTGTTTGGAATTTTTTAAAAATTTAGGGAATTTTTCAGAATTTCTAGAATTTTTTTTAATTTTTTTATTTCTTTGGGTTTTAGGTTAATGATTAAGGGTCTCGAATCTTGGGTCGTGAGTCTTGAGCCTTGGTTATTGGGTCTTGAGTCAAGTGTCTTGAGTCAAGTGTCTTGCGTCAAGTGTCTTGCGTCAAGTGTCAATGGTTTTTGGGAATTAGTTGGAGTTTTTGGAATTTTTTTTGGGATTTTTAGAATTTCTGGCTGTAAGGTCATTCAAGGTCAAGGTCGAAGCTCAAGATCAAGGACATCGACATCTAACATGGCTGACGAGATTGACACTGGCCGACCTGGCGAGGGCCGGTCGTGTCTGGAACTTAGTCGATCTACTTGCTATCGAACCCGGGACCTCGTACATCTTAAAATAATTTTTAAAAATAACTTTTTATTTGTATTTTTTTTAGATTTGTATATTTTTGCATTTTTTTGGGGTTTAAGGTCATCCAAGGTTACCGGGCACAGGATAAAGGTCAAGGTCGCAGGTAAAAAAAACTAGCCCTCCAAATCCTGGAAATTTTAAGCGAAAAATTGTGGATTTTTAAGGAAAAAAGGACAATTTTGAGAGTGGGGAAAAAAAAGGGAACTTCAAGATGGCATCGGCCGGTGCCGGTGTCAGGTGCCAGTTTTATACTACATATTTAAAATAAATTATGCCAGAATCAGCATAATCATTCTACTGTTCATCTAATAAAATACACGCTTGGATAAACAAAACCTCTGTGTTGGGTCAAAATAAATTATACTGTCACCAAAATATTTGCTTTAACCAACTGTGTATACTTATTTGTTTGATCACTCATTTCACTGCCTTCATTCGAAAATACAGCTGAAGTGTGTGCATTTTTTGTGACAATTTAGATAGTAACGGTGTTTATTAGTGAATTTATAGATGCCTAATAATTATATAAACATCCTAATAATACGAAGTTAACAGGAAACTAAAAAGCAAAGCTTTAAAACTAGAAATGTTTATTAAAGCCCGTTGTCCAATGTTTGACATCTTTGTATTTAAAAACATTCTAATTTCATCAATAGTCACTTCAGCTGCGATTATCAGGGCAGAGCTCAAGCGGAAACGATCTAGGTTCGAATCTCGGCCGGGCTTAATTTTTTTATATCAACTGAAATTGTTTAATGTACGTAGAGCCAAACATATCTTTAGTTGCACCAACCAAATCTTAGTTGCACCAACCAAATGGGAATAACAAAATAATTTGCTTCCAACAACAAAATATTCTATTGCCCCTATACAAACAACTAATTTGTTGCGCCAAACAAATTTTGTTTCATTCACCACAACCTTTTTCTCAGCGTGTAATACGGCATGAAAACAGGATCCTGACTTTCAACTGTCTCGCAACTTTCTGGTGGTTGGTTGGCTGCCTGGTTAGACGAAACTTCTCTTCGACAGCGGGGTAATCGGAGACGTAACTAGTGGCTTGGAAAAATGAGGACCGGGAAATAATTGGCCAAGTTCTATTGCAAAGAAACATTCGGGCATTAGCCTAAAGTAATTTCGGAAAATAATTGCAAATATAAATCAAGATGGCCGGCAACTAAACCCAGGTAATGGGTCCTGCGTGTTAACTGCACCACCTCGCTTGATTTTTATGATTGCGAAAACAAAGTTGATGGAAGTATTACTCAATATCAGTGTTTTTACTATCCTATCAATGTATTGAAAGGTAAAAGGATATTAAGGATGTGATTGGACTTTGTCCATCCTATAACAGCTACAGCAGAAAACCAAGGAGAAAATTGCAAAACAAAACTAGAGAATGAGCAATGCAACCAAGACAACAAAAAAAATAAAAACTTACTGCCAACGAACGTCATTGTAGATCTATGTCGCCACAAAAAAAAAAACAATGTGGTGTGTTTTTCATGTGACCGTTTGGTTTGAGGAGTATTTCGACAATAATGTTTTGATTAATTACCTGCTCTATTGCAACAATCACTCAATGATTACAGGAAAAAAATCAATGAACAAATCCTCTAGTTACAGATATCAAGGAATAAATATAAGAATGTTGGTAACCCTGTCATAGAAAATAAAATTCATACAACGGGCAGCATGAAACTGCAAAAAACACGAAAATACAAAGAATAATGAATGTAAGATAATGTCGACATGAAGCAAGCACACAAACTGAGTTTCCTTCTGACTAATTTATTATTTATAACATTTACCGAAGCGTACGTAAGTTATCGTATTATATGACCCACCTTTGCTATATTCAGCTGTGATATGGAAAAATAATGTGTTTTCTTTTATCCAAATAGTAATTGCCCTCACACCGTTAAACGAAAGTATTTCCAATATTTTGGCGAAAAATATTTTTAATTATGTTTAGTGAAAACTGTATTTTTAAGTTTTACATTGCTAAGGAAATATTTTAATGCGGAATTTTGAATTTCCTGTCTTCGATTCGATTATTTAATTTAGACTACCGGTGTTTTAAGAAAACACCTAAAATGTTACAAGTCGTAAGAAATTAAGCCCTTCTCAGTTCTTGCTCGAATACGCAGTCAAAGCAAAATTCCCACGATAATGAACTCGCTGTATCTCAGAGTGGAAGCAGGTGATTAACTTTGAAATACCTCAAAAGCCCTGGCACTTTCTTTGGGCGCCGGGTAGCTCGCTTGGGTTTTGACGTAATTATCATGATTTCTTTCCACTTAGGGCTGAGGGCAAGCAGTTTACATGGGAAAAAAAATACGTTACAGCGAAAACCGTCGCCTTCGTTATCTTTCAAAGAACTAAGCAGCAGAAGTTAAAATTATTCAAAATAAATGAAAGGACATTGCAAAAGTAGCTTAAATATACTGGAATATCTATTTAATAATATCTTCTAAGATATAACTGATTTGGGAATACAAACTAAAGTTTGCAGCAACTTATGCAGCAACCGCCGTAGCTCTTAAGTAAATCTTACGTCAAATACGGAATATCAAGTGAAACTGTGGCATAAAAATGTCACACGTGACCATGGGAAAAGAAGTATTTTTTTAAAATATAAAGTCTTTTTGCAGCGTCTGTATATTTAACGCTATACAAAAACGGGGATAAAAATACTCTGGAATGAAAATATGACGTGAACGTATTACATCGCGCTGTTTACCCAACGCTACAGGATATTCGTGATGCAAACGCCGCGGAGCTTAGACACGCAGGTTCCATTATCCGAGTTATTTTTAGCTGTGTATTCGCAAGCGGGAAGCCTTCCCGACACTCTCAATGAATTCATACAAACGTGAAATATGAAAAGCTCCTGAATACGATTTCCTCTCTCACCCCTCCATTTTTTTTTTTTTTTGGCCCCGCATGTGCCAGATGGTATCGTCTCCCTTTGACTTTGCTTTGCTGGATTCGAAACGAAAAGAGTGGGAGAGATAGAAAGGGGTGGGGAGGATATGGCTATGAAAAATTAAAATATTGTGCTGTTTTCCGCGAAGTACTCTTTCTCCTCGCTTGGCATTTCTAATTCATATGTTAATTTCTAACATACTTTTATTTCAGTTTATTAACCCGGCTATTCTTATGCAGATGTTTGTCCTAGGAACACATTTCTTCTTTAATCTCGTTGGTTTTTCTCGTGGAACTTTTCTTCACGCAGTATTTTATGTTGTCCTGAAAAGTGTTTGTAATAATTTAGTACCACATGGTTTATAACTTATANAGTGTTTGTAATAATTTAGTACCACATGGTTTATAACTTATATTCGTATAAAAATAGCCATACACTCAAATTTTACACGAAATTCTTAACAGTTTACTGCTGACCAGTTTAGTAATACTGTGTACACCCGCATCTCTTTTTGACTTAATTCGACACCATTACGTTATTTGCCATACACAACGACATTAAAATTTGTTTAGGACAAAATGTTGCCACGAAAAAATTCGCAGTTACTAGATCAACAAATGTTAGCTCTTATATCATGTGGTACGACCGGAGACGTTACTAAAAAAACTGCAATTTTTCTTCCCATTTATGCTTATTCGTTCATGGTTTTTATCCAATCCAGGCCGTGGAAATAATTTATGAGCATCTGGTGCAAATGAAAAACTTTGGAGCGTATTTTAACAAAAATGCAGTCGTTGTCTTCTTCAAACTTTCCTTAAACTCTATATAAAGAACCGTTGAATGTAGAGCTAAAACTTTAGTTTAAATTTTTAATTAGTCTCTCAGCAGTAGTGCGCAAATCGGTATATTAAAGCTCTACAAGTTTTGTTTTGACTCGCATATTGTGACGTCACAAGGGGGCATATGCGAAACTATCCATAAGGCATTAGCTAGGTTTCAAGATAGGTTACAGGCACATTCTGAAAAGTTTAACGTTTCAACGAATAAACCATTGCTCAGCTGACCACCTGGAAATGAAAGAGAGAGATCATTCTTTCATTTATTTTCATCGAGAAAAAGACACGTGAAAGGGTGGTTAACTGCCGGGGATGACGATGGTAAATGTCAAACACGAAAGTTTTCAGACAAAATAAAGAGCTAAGTACTTCACACTTCCAAGCAAAGCTAACATAATGATGAATGGAAGGTGCTCACAATGCGCGTATACCAACTCCAAATGCGATTGGCTTACACACCGCATAGGTGTATGTACACTGAAGAGCCAAAAAAACTGGTACACCTGCCTAATATCGTGTAGGGCCCCCCGAGCACGCAGAAGTGCCGCAAGACGACGTGGCATGGACTCGACTAATGTCTGAAGGTATGCAGGAGGCAATTCACACCATGAATCCTGCAGGGCAGTCCACAAATCCAATCTGCGCCAATTTGAGAAAGGGTTGCACGTCTGTCACGTTTAATGATTCTCGTCAGTCGTCGTTTGTCCCGTTCTTTCACAATCTTTTTCCGGCCGCAGCGATGTCGAAGATGTGATGTTTTACCGGATTCCCGATATTCACGGTACACTCGTGAAATGATCGTACGCGAACATCCACATGTTATCGCTACCTCGGAGATGCTATGTCCCATCTCTCGTGCGCCGACTATAACACCACGTTCAAACTCACTTAAATCTTGATAACCTGCCATTGTAGCAGCAGTAACCGATATAGCTGCCGACCGCATCGCGCTACTCTGATTGGTTCTATACGGCTGTTTTTTGCATAAGCACGCCTATACCAGTTTTTTTTTGCTCTTAGATGTAGAAAACAAGCATAGACGATTCACGATTAACTCGGGGCCGCGGTGGTGCAGTGGTTTAACTACNCCACGTTCAAACTCACTTAAATCTTGATAACCTGCCATTGTAGCAGCAGTAACCGATATAGCTGCCGACCGCATCGGGCTACTCTGATTGGTTCTATACGGCTGTTTTTTGCATAAGCACGCCTATACCAGTTTTTTTTGGCTCTTAGATGTAGAAAACAAGCATAGACGATTCACGATTAACTCGGGGCCGCGGTGGTGCAGTGGTTTAACTACNTGCTCTTAGATGTAGAAAACAAGCATAGACGATTCACGATTAACTCGGGGCCGCGGTGGTGCAGTGGTTTAACTACTTACCTCCCACCTAGGCGAACCGAGTTCACTTCCCGGCGGGGTCGCTCCCGGATTTTCGCATGTGCCGGACTATGCCACTGGTCGGCGGGTTTTCTCAGGGATCTTCCGTTTCTTCCGCCCTTTCATTCCGGCGCAGCTCCATACTCACCTCATCGGCGCTCAAGACCTCTATGTTAAGAGCCACCAAAATTTCTTCACTCACTCACTCACTCACAATTAACTCATTACTTCTGAACGTTCAGTTTATTCGTTCTTTCTAGCCATTTAATATCCTCCGTTAGACGTAAAAATTAACATTTCCATAGGCCTACTACACGTTATCTATATGTATACTATGCTAATTTTAGCTCGAGTGCCTGTAAAACACGCATAAGCCCCGCAAATACTGCACAATAATTTAATTATTGCATTTTAAGTGAGATGTCAAGATAGCATTACTTTTCCTAATCCACTATCGAGATAATTGCGGGTATGCTAGTATGTGTAAGTTTAAGTTACGGAAGGACAAGTATTTCCTAATCCACTATCGAGATAATTATGTGTATGCTAGTATGTGTAAGTTACATTGTAAGTTACGGAAGGACAAGTATTTCTTTTTTCAGGCTGATTCCGAAAGTGATTAATACTTCGCGAGCACGTGGACGCGAAACGACTGTACATCGCACGGCGAGCGGGCTCCACTTCGCCGCCGACCCGACTGTACTCACGACCTGTCACGTCACATTTACGGCATAGCATCCCTGTGTTACCTCTCTCTCTCTCTCTCTTCTCTACCCCTCCAGGCCAAACACAGACTTCTCACCTCATTCATAATGTACCGACAAGCAAACCCCTCCCTGCACACCACCATACCTCCCTCCTGAAGCCAGCCGTCCCGATGAACGGCAGCGTGCTGGCTCTACAACCCTTCCCCGGGGCGTTACCGGGGCGTTACCGGGGCGTTACTTGGGTAACCGCCCGCTGCCGGCGACGCGGTTACTCAGCAATCTATTCTCACCTTCCGGCCACAGCGCCACCGTCGAGAGACGCGCCACCTCGACCTTCGTCGCAGACACACAGTCTGCACAGAACCATAGATTAAAGATGAAGTAGACGGATTCTAGCTGGCTGCGCACAACCAGTCCCCGTGTCCCAACATTGAACTGCTTTACAGCCAACACGTCTAGCAAAAACGGTATGGGTTGTATTTGAGGTTAGAATACTCATTAGTCAACAAGTGCTTCCAGGTGAATGTATACTTCCTCTAACAAATTTGTGATGCAGTTTATTAAATTCAAATGGATGAAAGAGCCTGTCTTTTGCAAATTAAGATATAAACAAACGCGTTCATCACTGTTGACCATGTGACTTTGACTTGATAGTTGTGTTCCTTTGGGGTAAGTCAATGTTGGTTACTTGCGCAGAAGACAAATAATCCATCTACCTCATCTTCAGTCTATGCAAATAACCCGAGCAAGGAGCATGGAACGTGAAAGTGTTGGCGCTACCAGGTTAGACTTCGGGTCTCGTTTTGCTACCCGGATTTGGGGCCATAAACGATTATTTGTTGCCAACCACACAGCATTAACTCTATTTTTTTATAATTGAACGAAATGTTATTTATAATGTGTGGAATTAAAGAAAACATTTAGTAATAATACGTTATGAGCTCATTCCAGTGTATTACATTATCAGTCATATTTCAGAGACATTTTGTTTCAAAATTTTTTTTAAAGGAAATAATTTTTGTCCATGCAGCATGTCATACCTACTTATGCTGGGGTAATAAAAAATATGCAAATTATTTATGTATGTTGAACAGTAAAAAACTAGTGTAATGTTTGTGAAAGAAATGTAAACAAATATTTAATAAACCAGGAGTTTGTAAGGGTACTCGCTGGGGCAGCTAGTGTTTTTAGATTTTGGTTTGGGGTTACAATCTTCGTAACGAAGCCATCAAAATCTTATTATATTAATATTTTAGTGCACAGAAATGTGTATAAAATTCATATATAAAAATATATATATTTGTTGCGCACTGAGAATACTTAAATACCGTTAACAAATCTTCTGTAACGACTATGAAAAGCACGAAATAGAACAACTGCTTGTATAGGCTGTTCACGGTTGCTTCGAACTTTATTAAAGCTCTGCTGAAGTTCTACTTCCAGAATATTCATCCGCCTCATGCAGACAAAACTTAACCAAGTATAGACAATTACACCAAAGGCACAACTCACCGTTATTTTGCATTAGAACTATTTCTTACTGGGTGTTACCAACACACCCACTTTATCTCTGTTTTCATTCATATTAATTATCTGTGAAATATTATAATTTATTGATAGAATATAAATAAATTTAAATGTAACCGAAATAATATTCTTCAATATTAACAGAAGTATAAAAACACGTGTGATATATGGCATATTTAGGAAACAACCAAACACGCCATACCTAAAATGGGTAATTTTTCAAAGGTTTGATTCAAAAAGTGTAAAGAAACCGCGAATAGACTATAACGGTCAAACAAGTATAAAGAGCAGTTATGACTCCAAAACGTACCAAACTACGACACCGTGTTTCATAAACTCATAATCGCTTACCATAACATCTTCTCGATAGAATTAACTTGCATAAGTGAAGTCAGAAATATTGCAATAATAATAATAATAAATGAAAATATTTTGCCAGAAAATTAATAACGTGTACAAATAAAGTCATTGCAATGTTGGTGTACGGACAATCGTTAATGCTCAATAGGAACTCTGTAGGCCTTATCGAGCGTCATCAACCCCGAGCACCGAGCTCCACCGGATGTAGCCGAAGATGACCTGGCTGAATATTTTGATGTGAACTATAAAACTTGTTATTGCATGGACTTTAAAGGGAGTTCATAGTAAAAAAATTTAAAACGCCTCAAGATTATTTTGGCTATAAGGAAGTATTGCGGCGGGCGCTCCCGCAAGACTGCGACTTACGTTCCTGGCAAACTGAATTTTAAAAAACTATATATGTAGCAGTAGGGTGTTATTACACACGATGTAAGCCGAAGGATTACTGCAGAAGCTCCTTTGCACTCTTCTGTTTTACCTTCAGGAAACTGCGCACGAAAGCCCGAAAATTTCTATTTTGAACTATTTTCACAATTTTTTTTCCTCTTCGAATATACGTAATTGGATAGAAGTACTAAGTGGTGGCTGTTATATATATATATATATTTTTTTTTTTCATATTTTCTGGAAAAAACGTTGTAATTGTATAACATTTATTTATACTGAGATACGCGTACATACGAACACTGGCTTTACGCAGTATCTTACTAGGGAGTCCTCTTAAACTACCTGATCATCAATGTACACCAACCGCATATAGACAATACGTCTATGAATAATATGAAGTACAATATTCCCCCACCGACTTTCCTAAAGCACAATAGGGGAATAAGTATTCTTAGAATTCAAACCTACTTAACTAACGTAGGCAACTAAGTAAGTATGATTTTTTTTTTAAAGTTAATACTACAGTCGATTTACTGATACTTCTAACTTTTCTGAAGTCCTGCTAAAGTTCTACTGCCAGGATATTCCTATGGCTCATGAAACCCAATCTTAAGCGGGCCAAGAAAACTGCACCAAAGGGGCGACACACCGCATTCGTGAGTACTTCGTGTAACAATATTGCCACCTATTATTTTAAGTAAAATACTGACGTAAGCCAACATATGGCAGTAGTGATGTCTGTTTTAACCTCTAAAAGTGTAATCAATACAATCTCTATGGCCATACTATCGCCGGGGTTGCAATAGTCACCATATTCATGATATAAAAATTGCTCGGTGAGTATCCATTTCTGACCATTTAATCGTTAAAGTTTGTACAAAATGGCATACATAATTTAAAAGATTGTTCTGTATACTCTATGATAAAATAATTAGTAGTAGTGATTTATTGGTTGGTAAGAACTGTTTCGTTATTTTGGTTGATCACGTGTGTGTTCCTAAGTTCACCACCACAGCATGCAATGTGGCGAACTTATGTTATGTCAGTTATTCTAAACATAGAGGAAGTTTCAAAGAGGTTTGAAAATTGGTTCGCATATGTTTAACTGTTTATATAATACCATTCGAATTTAAATACCCCTAAAAATCAACTGAGTTGTAATTTTGTAAGAAAAATACATTAATTGATAAAACATTTCAATGTTTCATTTTAGTGATCTAGTGCAGGACTATAACACATAGTTTCAGGTCATGGATAAATGTACTACATGGGGAACATATCGCAAATGGTCCAAGGAGGATTTGGACAAAGCTTTGGGCATGATCAGAAGCAAGAAAATCAGTATTATTGGAGCAAGTAGGCGGTATGATATACCACGCCAAACATTAGGAGGTTATGTTAAATCTCAAGTGTGGACTAAAAAGAGAAATGGACGCCCTCTAGTGTTAACAGGTGAGCAAGAGATCCAATTGGCTATTAGAGTAACACGATTAGCGCCTGTGAGCTTTCCTTTGACAGCCAAAGTCTTAAGAAAATGTGTTTACAACTTTTGCGAGAAAAATGGGATAAAGCAGCAATTTAATGACATCAAAGGATATGCTGGGAGAAAATGGCTGAAAGGGTTTCTTCAGAAACACCTTAAAATTGCTAGAAGGAAGGCTCAACATCTTAATGAGGCTCGGGCTCAAAAGTTAAACAAGTTTATTGTAAGTGATTACTTCCGAACACTGAATGATGTAAAGACAAAGCTCGATATTGCAAACAAGCTTGAACGAATTTACAGTGTAGAAAAAGGTTGTCTCAGTTTGCATAAACAACCTTTCGTGCTTGCAAAACAGGATCTAGGATAGTCCATTACCGTGGTAAAAAGTATTGCGAAAGTGTAACTATTGTCTCATTTGGAATTGCATTGGTAAATGTAATTCCACCTATGATACTCTTTAAGGAACAACGTTTGAAGACAGAGTGGGTAGATAATTTGCCAGCTGGAAGTGTAGTGCAAATGACAGCGAAGAGTTCAATGACATCTGAAATGTTTGTCAAGTGGCTGTATCACTTCAGTCGTTACAAATCTGCAGGATCCCGCCTTCTCATAACGGATGGGGCTAAATGTTACCTAGATTATTATATTGTCGAGGCAGCTGACAATGTGGGTGTTTAATTATTATATTATATCTACCTAGCCACACGGCTCACGAACTCCAGCCATGGACAAATCATTTTGTGGCCCATTTGAAACTTACTGGGATGAAGAGCTTATGAACTTTTGGACTATGCATGAGGACTAAGTATTCAACGAACAACGCTTTGGTTACGTGTTCACACCTGTATGGGAGAAATCTGCAACTCCAAAAAAAGTAAAAGCAGACTTCGAAGCTTGTGGAATTTTTCCATTCAACCCCAATAGAATTACGGAGCAAACTTTCGCACTAATCGAAACCACCAAAGTACCAAGGGTAGAACTGCCTGTTGCTGGGCCAAACCAACATCAGGAGACCACACAGAACCGTCATGAGGATGAACTGCACGATTACTAGGAAGCAACAGACAACAGTAGTACATGGGGAAGCGATAACTCTTCTGAATACAATGATACTCAGAACCATCAAATGAATGTCTCATTCATGGAAATTCTCGCTACACCTGCCAGAAATATCCAAACAGCCAAAAGAAACCGTCCAGCAATCAACAGCCGAGCAGTGCAAGTGCAAAAATCGTTGTTCCTGAACTCAAAAACTGATTCAATTCCTTGCGGCTCCAAGAAAGTCCGTCTCTCAAAGTCAACATTAGCCCCCAACCAGAAGCATCCTCCCAAGAAGTCCAGTGCTTGTGGCTCCAAAGTATATTAAAGAAAACAGAATACTTCATATCATACATCGTCTGTTGCCAGTCAACCTAAACATCAAGAAAGTTGGTACTGCTTTTTGTGTTAAGAAGATCAAGTGGTCGACACGAGGCTTGCAGTATGTGTAAATGCTACGCTCATCAAGAGCGTGTTGGACTTACGAAATATGACGAACACGTATTTGTCTCTTCTAGGCGTGAAGTATAGTGGTATATTGAAGTGATGGAAGATTGAATGCATATGCACTCAATGCAGTTATTCAGTTTCTTTGTTTTTTATAACAGTGCAAAATGATTTTTTGACAGATTTAGAAAGTGGCAAACTCAGGGTATATATGTAGCCTAAGTTCGCCATTTGCAGACTCTCAGTTTTTTATTTCTGTACAAATGAAGGTACAGTATTAATTTCCTCTATAATTATTTTTGGATACTTTGATGACATTACTTTACAACAAAATACATAAATAATTTGTAAAATAAATTAAATTTTTTTTTTTAATTCGTGTTTAAGGTGGCTAATTTAGGGCACCCTTCCTTATTTTATCTCTGCTTTTATTCATATTAATTAAAAATGATATAATAAGTTATAGACAAAATAGAAGTAAAAGTTCAATTTAACCAAAAATTATTAATTTTTGTTATGACAAAAGTGTAAAACGCTTGCAATGCGTGACATATTTATGAAACAACCAATTGCGTCATTCATGGGGTGATTTTTCTAAGGAATGTTTCAAAAAAGTGTGAAGAAACCGCGAAAATAGTCAATTCACGGTTACATCCAACTTCTCTGAAGCCCTGCCCAAGTTCTACATACAGAATATCCCTCCGCCTCATGCGAACAAAACTTTATCAAGTCTAGGGAATTACACCAATGGAACAACGCACCGCATTCGTGCACACTCAGTTTAATAATATTTTGCATAAGAACTATTTCTTACTAGGCATTACCAACACACCTATTTTCTCCGTTTTTATTCGTATTAATTATGAACAAAATATTATAACATAAACAAAAATTCAATTAAGCAAAAAAAAAAAAATAATACCACTATACTAATATAAGAATATAACGCTTGTGATGCATGGCATATTTAAGATAGAACAAACACGTCATGCATGTGGTGATTTTTCAAAGGTTTGGTTAAAAAAAGTGTGAAGAAACCGCGAATAAAGTATAACCTAAAATAAACTAGGATTGTAGGTGAATAAGATTCCCCGCATAACGGGTTCCTTGTTCGGCGGCTGCTACTTCCTAGACGATCAGAGCGTTGCCAACGAAATGGTTCCGAAGCTGTGTTCACGGCGACCCTAGGGTTTTTAACCTTACAAATTAGCCTCTGACCCAGCGAGGCGGTGGAGTGGTAATCCGCTGGACTTGCGTTCTGCAGGACACAGGTTCAAATCCCGGTCCAGGCATCCTGTTTACGGTTTCCCATGGTTTTCCGAAGCCACTCGAGGCGAATGCCGGGATGGCTCCTCTCACTACAGGCCGTGTCAGATTCCTTCCACGTTTCTGCTTCTCTGTGGAACTGCTCCGTCTGTAATTACCTCTTTGTTGACGCGACATTCAGCCCTCCCTACCTACCTTCCCAACCTCCAGCGTGACTCGAGTGAGCGAGTAGCGAATTAACAAGTGGTTCGGATCCGACGTCTCCTGAAGGTTCCCTCATCTCGAGCCTCTGTGCGTAGCCATGTGGCGCAGAACCAACAATTTAGCTTTTTAACACTACGTACGAAGAACAGAATCGTGGACAGTGAGACACAGGGCACAGTTTGCAATCCGTTGCAATGTCAGGTTTTTATCCCATTTGGTTGAAAAGGAGTGTGTTTCCAGGCCTCAGAAACGCTAAATACTTTTTTTCGCAGATGGCTTCCACAAGGTGACTTCCAAGGGAACACCGTGTGGTCAAGTAAAACTGTTCGGAAGTTGCATTCAGCGACATTCGAAGGCTTTCTTATACACTCACTCTAACTGAATTCCGAGAAAATTTGATTTGCAACAGGGTAAATTTATGGCGTACGATGGAAGACGCAACTGCGCAAACAAGCTCTCAACATAAAATTGATCTAAAAGTAGAAAAGTAAAAAATGGCTAACCTAGATAAATGTTACTTACCTTTCCTCGAGGGAAAAAAACTCAACTTCCTAGAAAATTTATTTACTAAGACGCGTATGGGGACAAACACTACACAGAGACAATTTTACTAGTGTCCCCTTGACGCTCACAGTTAAAAATTAACTTTTGGGCAGCCTTTATCTAGTGCCAACTAAGTAACATCAAGATGGTCCCTCCTTGTCAGCGATTACTTAAGGAGTCGCGCTAATGTGCGGTGATGCCGGGTATGCGATAATTTGCGACGAACCTCCAGCACGGCACAATTTATGTGTGCCGAACAACCAAATGGTTCGGAGCCCACTATAATTAGGAAATCCCGTCGTGCTTTGCCTATGTGCGCAACCGCGCGATACTATAAAACGCAAACTTTAATGAACTACGACTGCTAAAATAAAAGTAAAAATAAACGCTTTAACGCGTGCTCTGCCGTGCTGAGGATTCTGTATCACGGTGGGGACAGGAATCTTCAGCTTCGGCGACATTGTTAATTAGGCGGGCCTCTGGAGAAATTTAAAGAAAAATTTAAAAAATGACTGATTTTTTTTCCTTTTTTTTTTTTTTTGTCAGAACTGTCGCAAATCGAATTTTCAAGTTTTCTAAAATTTATCTTTTAGCTCATGGGAGACTTCACACTGGAAACTGAACGCGTGCGCAATACACTGACGCACTGAGAGAAAGTCGTTTATATGAACAAATGCGTTGTTTAAATCACGACAATTAATGCGCAGTAGATGTTACATAGTATTGGTCGAAAATGGTGCAATGAATAGCAATCCTGATATTGTTCTCCCAGAAAAAAAAGAATAGACTCCATTGGACCATCCTTCTTGTACAACAAAATCTGCGTCCAGTCAAATTATTTGGATGAAATAACTTTTAAATTTAGTTGCCTGTACGAAAATGGGAAGAACTAATATTGCTCCCAGTGTAAACTGCCAAACAATCGCCTGTATCTGCTTAACACATCGCAGACACGTAATCGAATTGTCTTAATAAATATATAGTTACGCTCAAGCGACGTTCAATAAAGGTATAAAGTAAGAAAATGAAGTAAATAAACCAAACACACCCACACACGTTTACTGTTTAAACCAACATTTATGTTGTACGATCAACTAACCGATAGCTTCTCACGCGCATGTTCTAAGTTTAAAGCATAATGCAGTGCTACATTAATATGAAGATAGTCATTGCCGAAAAGGCTGACAAGCGGGTTCGATCACAGACGCAAGACGACTGAGACTGAGCTGTGTCAAAATATTACCTTTCCCCGGGACAGCTTCTTGGCACCGGCGAAGAGAAGCTAATGTTAGTTCACCTCTTCCGTAAACACGCGCGCCTAAAACAACACCGCGCCGTTTGGTGCCCGGCGTTCTCTCTCTCGGGCGCTACTCCACACAATTAGCTCGCAGGTCCTCGAGGTAGCAAGGAAATAAGTGGCCTTTCCTTTCCCCAACTCTTAAAATCCCCTCCCGCAACTCGAAAAATTACGTTTAGTCCAATCACGGTTACTTCCAATTTTTCTGGAGCCCTGCTTGAGTTCTACTTCCAGGATGTTCCTCCGCCTCATGCGAACGAAGCTTAACCAAGTCTCTAAAATTACACCAGAGGGAACGCGCACCGCATTCATGCGTACTCATTTTAATTGGTCTGATGTTTTGCATAAGAACTATTTTCTCTAGGCATTGCCAACACACATTTTCTCTCCCTGTTTTAATTCATATTTAACATAGTTGAAATATTATAATTTATTAATAAATATCAGGTGTTTTTATGTTAACAGAAGTATAAGACGCTTAAAAGACAGCAAAACACATCATTCATGGGGTGATTTTTCAAATGTTTGATTCAAAAAGTGCAAAGAAACCGCGAATAGACTATACGGAGAGAGAGCCGGCGGCTGAAGGGAACGACACAGCAACGATAAGGGGAAGAGTTAGACGCCTTCTTGGATTTATATATATATTTTTTTTAGTTACCCGTGTGCAATTTTGTAGGGCATAGAAACTCATTTAATTATATTTTACAGCCGATTATCATTTGACTTCTTGCCATTCTCAGAAGGTAATCAATAATTAAAAAAAGTTCATAGTAAAGTGATCACTTTTGTAATCAAACTTTGAAAAATATCACTGTCCCTACCTACGTGGATTTTAACGGGCATACGCCAAGTAAAGTTGATAACGACGAAGGGAAGTAGTTCCATATATTAACGTTGAATTAGAAGTGTTAGGTATACATTTATAAATACTAGATTAAATTATTTTTTTGTTTTTTGATTTGCGTAAGTGTAAACTCCAGCAAATTTGTAAACTATTAAACTAACTTTTATAATAGTTTCATATTCCATAGTTATACCGGACCGACGCATGAATAAAGTGTCCAGGCCCATGGCGACGTTAATTTTACATTTGGCGGAATAATACACAACGTACACACAAGTATAACTTAAGCAGGACTTTCAAAAGTTCTCAGTTTACCGTGAACAGCCCATAAAATCCGATTTATTCCTCACAGTAAACAAATAAAGGTACTCCATTAATATTACAGTTTTTTTTCAATAAACAGAGTGATATACCACGGCCTTGTCGAAGACTAAATTTCAATAATGAATTCAAGATACCTTTTATTGCTCAAAAACTGGTAACACCACAATGGTTTCTCTATCTCTCCCTCTGAAAAATCATCTCGTACAGTTTCAGCTCCACCTGCCACCTCTCCCCGGAATTCGTCCGGTCCATCCATCATCTCCCCCGGTTGCCGACAGAGCGCAGCTAGCTTCCAGTCGAACGCATGCGCAATAATTCATGGCCAGCGAAGAGGAACCGGGGCGTCAGACACTTTACCTAAACTTCCGGCGCGCGCGCTGAAAGATTAATCTTTGCTCGGAGGGGAGAGAGAGAAGTTTTATCCTTCCCCCCTTTTTTTTTAGCTTAAACACTCTCCCCCTCCCCTCCTCTCAACGCATTAACGAAACAAAGGTCGCTGGAAATTAAGGGTAAAACTAAGAGCATGAAGTAGCATAACCTCAACTTCACTTCGTAGATTACTGCCACTGGAGAGAGAGGGGTACGAAATGGTTATTACTAATTACTCAGTGCATTGAACAGCTACAGTCAGTTCATGGCGAAGTAAAATTTTTTCAAAGTTCTTCTTAGCTTCTTATTTCTGACCATTGTATGCACTTACGTTACATAAAAAAATCAACACTGACTAGCATTTATGAATGATCAAACGAAAGTAGGAAATTATTAAAAACGTATGTACAAGTACTATATGCCACGATTACTCTGCGTATAAAAATGTAACCAATTGGAGTAAACGCCAATTAAAATATTACAAAAGACACTAGGCAGAGATACGGTACGTAATTCGCTACATACATTACTATAAATACGCTAACCAGTGTTAACAAGGTCGGGAAAAATCATAATAAGCCATTCCAGAAACATAGTGTTCTGAAATGAACACCGTACTGAAACAAAGTAATTTCCTTCTAAAACCTCTGAATATCTCTCTTTTCTTTAAAGCACGGATACAGTCATACAATTGGGTAACACTAGAAGTTAAAAACTTGCTCCTCTTGGTTGTTTTATATTTGCAGGGCAAACTGTTTCGTAACGTTTTCGAACAACTGATTTAAATTGTACAAATAACTGACGTAAGGGCACTCTAACATATAATGCCACAATCGGAAGAGATCTTAGGGGGAAATTTATTTGTTACATTTTCTATACGTTTCCTTCTCTTCGTTCTTACCTCAGTCCTTATAAATTAATTCCTGCAATTTCTTCTTACTTGATGTTATTTTCTTATTTCTGCAGATGCTCATTTTTAATACAAAGTTATCTTTCTTTACTCTTTATCCATATTTTTCTTTGTAAGCATCAGTTCTTTCATTTTCTTTTCCTTATAGCGTCTTCCGGACTACTTCACTTTGTTTTATTTCAGCCCGGACATTTCACTTCAGAACATGTTTTTCTACAATGGCTTACTATTTCACGAGAATTTGACCGATCTTGTTTTGAACTTTAACAGACAAAATGATATTGTCTCGACATATGTAAGCCCGCTTTTCAATCATTGAGCTAGTATTATGAGTGTCATAGTATTTCTTACAAAAAATGACTGCAAATTTTTTTTTTAATAGGGACGTGATCACATTTTATATTTATAACATGCGAGTATATATATGTACATATATACACATACATACACTCACTCATTCACTCAAACACACAGGGTGGGCGAAATTCATCCTACCAACGTCGTAAGGTGATTCCTTACGCAAGATCAAATGGAAAAGCGACAGAACACTTTGTGCCTGAATTGAGTATTAAGATTTTCAATTGTATCAGAATAATGATTATGGTGAGTCAGGCAAACTGTATTTTAAATGGGAGCTCTGTGGCTGTGGCTGTAACTGGTGGTCTTTGGCTCGACTCGGACGAGCTCGGCAATCTTTAGCTGGACTCAGGGGGTGCTCGGAAGCCGTCGTCTCGGGTTTGTCGAACGTACCCAAATGTGCTCGGCAGTTGCAACCACTAATTCGTCACGCAATTAGTCTGTTTCTGGGAATCATGTTGGTTTTACAGGCATTTTTTTTAAACTAATGTTTTCAGCATTTTCTCTTAGAATGCGCTAATGAGGAAAAATGATGACGTCACATTGCTTGCTCGTGATTGGCTGTTGGTCACGTGACATATCAGACTCTGCGGGTGTATAAGGACAGATCGTCTTCTCTCCCCTGACCTTCTTAGCATTCAGTTCTAAGCCTTTTTTTATGTTTGGGTCTTCCCTCAAATTTTGTAGAGTATTATTATCGTTCGAACTCGTAATTATACACATATTCCATTTTGAATGATCATATCTATTAATTGTTTTATTTTATTTTGTCCTGCGGGCATCAAGATGAAACGTGCATTTAATGGTGTGCCTGCGACAGGCGTCCCAACTTTGTCTTCGGCTATACCATTGCTGGCTCCAGATGAGCTGCCTACGTTGTCGTCGTCGATGCTATTCGCAGTGCCCTCCACAGAATCTTCAACTACATCGGTGGCATCTACTGGAGCCCATGCCGCATCTCTAATAAAACAACCACGATGCACGAAGGCACGAGAAATATGGCTGCTCGAAGAATGCACATAGAGAGGTACACAAGTGCGCAGATTGTGGAGTGACATTTGCTAGACGCGATAGCTTGCAGAGACATGCGAAAACCTGCATAGCAGTAGGACCTTCGCCTGCCAAAATTCACCGTGTAAATTATCCTTCGCCGAAGAATACAATTGTACTTCCCACAAAACTAATGGTTTCAAGATGATAATCCACCATTGTACCGGCGACCATCACGCCCAAGAATTGCCACAGGATCTGGGAATGTTAATGATAATGGTTCCATGGAGGCTGAAACGGCTTTCCAGCGCAATGTCAAGACGTATACAGGATGATTCTAAAATCATGGGACAAACTTTGACGGGTGGTAGAGCTCACTAAAACAAACAATTATTGTATAGGAATATATGGACGGAAGTGACGCGTTGAGGCACAAACACAAACATAACACATGACATGCAAAACATTGTTTATTTACAACGTCGCCGCTAAATGCCTTTTTATCGAGTCTCGATTGGTTCCTATAGGGGCATTTGAAAGCCCTCATTTACGAGACTCCAGTTGATTCCATTGAAGACCTCGTCGCTCGACTATCCTGTGCGGCTGCACGCGTGCGTGAAATACCCGGCGTATTTGAATCTGTTTGCCAATCACTCCACCGACGCTATAATGTATTCACGGTAACTTCAAGATTTTCGGAAGCCCTGCTAAAGATCTACTTTCAGGGAGCCGATTATGTATCATTCCGCAGTATGTAAACAAAACATTGCCAGGTGACACCTGTCAAACGTTTTGTAAACAAAAACAGAGCCATGTGGGAACTGTCAAATATTTTGTTAACAGTGTCCATGTGGGAACTACCAAAATTTATTTTTGAAGACAAACAATGCCATGTAATCTTAACTGTCATATACTTGAATAAAATTCTCCAAATGTCTAAAAAAAAATGCTTATCAATTTAGCAAAATATTGTAATACATACAAAAAGGTAGATTGAAGTACATATCGAAACTGTTGATTATATAATTTAATTAAAGTTTACTTATTGTATTAAGATTTATTTACATGTTTGGTGCAAGGAAAAAGTTAAATTTTACATAATAAACTTTTGAAAGTAGCACTCGGGTTAAAGATTTCACTGTGATAAATATAACTGTATTTTATCGCATATAAGTCGCACATTTTATTTTAAATTTTTTTAATTGAAAACTCGGGGTGCCACTTATAAGTGAGAAAAATTCCTCCAGCCCCACACTAACGTTTCATTTACTACGAATTCACGGCCCGCGGCTCGATTTCCAAACTCTTCAGCGAACAAAATCACTTTCATTTTGAAACCTGCAGTGTAGGTACATCGCTTTTCCATCAAGAAACGGTCGCACTTCTTCACTGCAACAACATCAAACAACACTATGTGCGGCGCAAAGACGTGTAAGTCACGGCTAACATTTGGTACTCAAGAACCAACGATAATGTGCTGCTATCTCTTACGCTCCACAAAAAGCTTTCGAAAATAATCGATTACCAGTTATTGACCAAAAATTGATTCCTTTTCATTATTTTAAAATATTTTTTTCTGTTAAGGATTGCGAAGGGAATTACGTAACGGAAATATTCAAATGCCTTTCTATAGTTTGCAAGTTTATTTAAAACTTACAAAGATAAACTGCGGAAATAACAACGCTAATACTGAAATTTCATCTTAACCTAGAATTATCTTATAGTAGAAAGGATGTGTTACGTTAGTTTTATAACCACAATTCAGCGTCTCCAATATGGCGTGGTTATACTTCTGAAAAAAACGTGCCCAAACGGACAAGATGGAGTGTATGAGTCCGCTGGACAGACACTGAAATTTATTTAATTTCAATTAATAACAGTGAAATCTTTACCCATGAGTGCTACGTAAAAATGTAAATATATAGTTTAGCAATTTTAACTTTTCAATTACGGCATTAAATTTATACATATTAATATTTAACCCACGAACTATTTCTTTTCAGCTATAACCAACATGTCCCTTCAAAATCCGTTGTTAATTCGTACGGACTTTTAACAAATTATTATAATTTATTGAAAAAATATACTTAAAACTTAAAACAACCAATTTATATAGTGCTTCAGTGCTAAAAGCAAGACAAAACCTTTTTCCATATACAATTTTTTTATAACCAATTGAACATGTAACTCCTAGGGTGATTTTTCAAAGGTTCTTTTCAAAAGTATCGAAGATACCGTGAATGGATTATAGAAGAGTATTTTACAGTGTTACGAAATATATGCGTTTTTCTTTAGTACGTAGCATAAATCGTGATTCTCTTACAATTAATTATGTACTACTGTTTAGTAAGTTCTTCTGCATGTCGAGCAATTGGTGGAAGCTACTTCCCTGTTAACTTAAAGAATAATAAATTCTCGATACTGAAAAATACTTATTAAAAAACTGTATGGGAGCTAGATTTTTCTCAGGCAGAACAGGAAAATATTGAAGAGACTGTGGACAGCCTCACAAGTGATAAATGCCCGATCTATAAAAATTAATTACATAATTACAGTAAAAGTAAGTATTTTCGACGAAATCAAGAAAATAACGAAGAGAAAGTGAAAATGTTTGAAGATGATCTTAATTATTATGTTCGGGATCTTCCGTCGCCGTAACGCAGGCAAGGGGGCAAAAAACTGAGAATGCGACTAAGTGTAGGCGCAAGAATGTGTTTATAAATATCAGATCACTACGATACAAGACACTTATAAATATATACATTTCTTTACAAAGACAGAGAAGTGCCGTCAATATATTTTTCAATAAAATAAACCACAATGGAATAATGTGTAAAAAACGTACAATAAAAACATATAAAATTCTTATAAAAGAGGAAAGTGGAGATACTGACGAACTGTAATACTGAGCTTTAAGGAATTTTGCGTCGTGACGTCAATCGAAAAAGAAGCATGGCCCAGAAATTTTAATTCTCTATACCAACATAATGTTATTAAAAATCCTAACTTCTACGCAAATGGACCAGGAGAGACCAGCGGTGGGCGGCGCCAAGAGTTATTAAATTACAACGGGAATGACTGCAACAAGCGTGCGGCATTGACGACGTAAAAATAAAAAACGTAAGACAAAAAGAAAACAGGAAATACGAAAGAGGATCTAATCGCCAGTACCCCACGCTTGCTCGAAAAAATACGGACGGAAAGCCCTTTGAAAACTAACCCAGGTAAGAAAAATTACGAGTGAAAAATTGTTATGAATCTATAAATTAAAAATGTCTCTCCGACCTAAGCGAAAAAAAAAGTTTCCCGACGTATCACAGGTCCTCGCGGCTGCAAAGTGCGCATCTCGTAGACGTCACGACGTATACTGTGTACCATATAAAAAGGCCACATTCTTGGCAGTTGACAATCGCTGTGCCTTTTCGTTTATGTATCCATTCGCCATCAACAGGCGTGTCAAGAATAGGCTTTGATGTGGCGAGTCAGCGCGTCCAGGAGGTGCTGCTCCGTGTGGCAATTGGTGAACTGCTTGGGTGGCGCTGCATTCGTAAACGGAGCTTGTGGACTAAATACAAGTTACTTTAAAAATTATACAGAGCTCGCGGGAAAATAAAATTATTTGTATATGCGCGTGAATACGTTATTTTAAACAACAAATCTATAATATGTTTCTGGGTGTAGTTCGGGATATGCATAACAGATGGCATGGAAGGGCATATTGCAAATGATGGTGCGCTTTTAACTCACAAGATGGCAGCACCTGGTTTGAGAGTCTGGAAACTTTGGATTTTTTCGTCACATTTGGATACGTATCGTTTTATTGTGCATCTCATTTTGAACACCTATACATTACTATTTTATCACGAAGTTTCGTTTCTAAAACTAAAAACTGCTGTTTTATGACCACGTAAAATAAAATGTATTAATTAATCTACGAACTCTTTCTTATCCGCGTATCTTCTGCTTGTGTGATGTGCTTCGGCACTGCTCTCAGAATAGCCAACGTAATATTAACTTTTGTTCGTTCGTGCATCAGCTGATACAGGATTTTGTAAATGGCAGGTTATTTGTTTTCAATATATTAAGTTGCCACTCACTGACTGTCAGAAAGTGGCCTTCTTATATGAAATGAACTGTACCCGACGACCGGCAGGTTTTTAAGGCCCGAAGGCCAGCATACCCTCCATCCTCCCGCACTGCATCTATACTCTGATGAGTAAGACAGTGCACACCCGAAGACCTCAATAGGCCGCCGCCGATCTCTCGTGTGACCCCGCAAGGCCGTTCTGTCGCGACTCTCTCAATAAGATAAAGCCTGGCCCTATACACGCTCCTTCTCCTTCCGACACTAGAGCCACTGGTGGCAATCAGGCGAAACTAGGGCGACAGGCCATACATTACAGATGAGGTGGACCGCTTGTTCGTCTTCTGCGCAGGTACCCAACACTGACCTACCCCAAAGGAACTTAACTGTCAAAGTCGCGTGGTCAACAATGATGAACGTGTTCGTTTATATCTCAATTGTTTAATGACATGCACTATTAAATTTAAAAAAAAATACTTTTACCAACTTGAGTTTAATCAAACAGCATTACAAATAGGTTAGAGGGAGCATACAAACACCTCAAAGAACTTGTTTGCTAAACAGTGTTCTAACCTCAAATCTAATCCATGCCGTTAATGCTAATCGTGTGGGCAGAAAAGCAGTTCAATGTTGGGACATGGAAAACAATACGTTTCGTTGTTTCCTAATAAATAATTGTCATAAACGTTTAGTATTTACGTTAACATTCTATACTAAATTTGAAAGAGTGAGAATTCAGCCAAATCAGTGAAAACCAGTGAAAATTGAGCTACTGATAATCAGTGGCAGATAACTAATTAATATGATGACTAAATTCCACTGATTTATTTGGTTCATAAAGTTTATTTTTTCAAACTGTGGGAGTTGAACCCACACGAAAGGCTGTCACTGAAATAGGCATGTTTATTTGCCACGTGCTTCTCCACTGACTCACGACGTGGACTATTTCGGTTTGGCTAAGGCGCGGGACATTAACGCACGACGGTGGCGTGTTGTGAACGGTTGCAAGGTAAGTTAGTGCTTGCTCACTCCTGTACATTTTAGCCACACGCAGCAGGAACCAGTAACCGCAGTGCAGCCTGGGGGAACATGAATGTATTCCGACCACTCACAAGCGAGCAGGCGAGGGACCCCGTTATACGCGTCCTGTGGCGTCGCCCGCCGGACCAGGTTTTAGCGGTGGAAATGTAAACTAATGAGCAACAGAACTAACGCCAGCTTTGCCTTGCAACAGTTCACCACACGCCACTGGTGTTCGATATTCCCGGACGATTTGCCACGGGCCATCCTGCGCACGTTAACGCCACGCGTAATGGGCAGAGACCTGAAAAATTCGCGAGTTCAATGACCTGCAGGCTAGACTCCACAGTCTTATGTACAAATTTGTCAATATCAACTGCACACTGGTTGTCTGCTGCCACAGTGGAAGGCTACTATTGGGCCAGCGTTCTCCAGGAGGTGTCAAACATCGTGTGGACCAAAAAGTTATATAAACACACGTGTTTTGAATTCTCTCTTGTCCCAAAATGAATCCGCAAATTTTTCAGGTCTCTAGTAATGGGAAACACGAGGTTGAAACACCGACGTCACTGCGCGTTAGTGGACATCGCCGGATAAGGCGAGGCTCGCCAGCCGGACGTATTCCGCCAGTCATGCCCGCGTCTAAAGTGTTGGAAAGCTATGTTGTTCTTCTGGGCTCCCGAGATTCTTCGCTTCTCTCCAAGTGTCCGTATTCCCTGAGCGGACCGCCGAGAGTGCCTTCGCGGCCGCCCGCCTGGCAAGTGTTGCGAGCTGCGACCCACGTGGTCATAACGAGTTAAGGCCCCCGTCTACCTGACGCTTGAACTGCGTTGCAGTGTGTTGCTAATTCACGTCACCCTGCGAAACCATTAAACCCACGTCCAACGACTGCAGCTGCTGCCTCCGCTGGTATACGGAAAGAACTCACACTTCAGACGAGGGCTTTTGAGGGCTTTCAAGAGGTCGTGCACATTAGAAACACCAGAGAACTCCAAAAAAAACTGCTTTTTAAAAGCGTTGTATTCTGAAAATATACGCGTCAGGCATATACAAAACTACTCAAGGGCCGTGCATTGAACTTTCCTGCAGACTTTCCACCAGTAAAATAACAGGGTCGCCGTTGAAAGTCCCATACGTACGCCCAGTGTGACTAGAACACTGCACGCCAGTTAAGAGCCTTTTTTGAATAAAACCTTTGAAAAATCGCCTTAAATATGACGATTTAAGTTCTTTCATTAATTTGCTATGTGTCACGGACGTTTTATACTTCTGTTAACATAAACGTAACCAATTATTTTTTTAAATTACACTTTTACATATATTTTAACTATAAATTGTAATAGTTCATTTATAATCGATATGAACGAAAACAGAGAGGAAATAAGTGTGTTGGTAATGCCTAGTAAGAAATTACTTTCAGTGCGCACGAATGCGGTGCGTTGCCCTTTTGGTTTAATTTTCTAGACTCGGTTAAGATTTGTATTCATGAGGCGGAGGAATATTGTGGAAGTAGAACTTAAGCAATGCTTCAGAAAAATTGAAATTAGCCGTGAATGGACTATATTCCAGCATCAGTTAGTATAAGTTCATTGGCTGTTGCTCCCTTTTAACCGCAAAACTGGTAGCACGAGATTCCACCCTCATTTTACTTGCAGGTCCTGAAAATCGCGGGGTCTATAACAAACTGTGGTCCAATTGGAGCAGAAGCGTAAATATATATATATATATATATATATATTTATTTATTTATTTATTTATATAGTGATTTGTGACGGAGTTACGTCCTGTTGTATATCTCCTAACCAGGGCCTAAAGTTTTTACCTTAGTTGGGGCCAACTCATGGATAATAAATAATTAACATAATCTAGCCTTAACGTTTTGTATGAAATATAAACCAATATGGTTTAAAAACAATTCCTGCCATAAAAAACCAAATATTAACCTCTACATAAGACGGCCACAACTGTAAGTGCTTATAAATCATTATCCGGAAGTAGTATAGGTATGTCGGTTCAGGCACATGATTCATGAGTAGAAGCCAGGAGCCGTCCGCCATATTGGATGACGTTACCTCCTGGTCTGACATTCCGGTCGGCCGGTAGCCATCTTGTTTCCAGAATTTTCCACTTCATGCTCGGACATTTCATCTAACTACTTTATGCGCTGTCATTCCATCTTGCCTCTCTCTCCCACCTCTTTTCTCTCTTGCACCTTCTTCGTCCGCCATATTGGATGTCGTCTGCTGTAGTTCCCTCATCACTTGCTAGAAGCACTGGTGTCGGCCATGATGTTTATTGCTACTAGAGTGCGCAACCCTATTTCTCACCTTGGTTCGACTCCACCATCTTGTTTCCACTTTTCCTTCGTTCAACTGCCGCTTGCTAGGGGCGCTGATGTCTCTCTCGCTCGGCCGCCATGTTGCTATTTAATTTTTGCAGAGTTCGAAATGTCGTCTAGAGTACGGCAAGATCGAACTGCCAGACCTTCGGTCACCAACATTGTGGACGCCTGAGACCATTCGACCACCGAGACAGGTAATGAAGTGAGGTTTTAAATGTGGTTTTATGCATTTCAACACTCCTCACCACCACCCACCCACAAAATTATAAAAATTCGCAAAAATCGAAAAAAAAAATTATGAAAATTGAAGAACATTTATAACATTAACCTCTCACTCACCACTCCACCCTAAAGGAACCCCCAACCCCTGGAAATTATTAAACAAAGAAAAGTAAAAAAAATTCTAAAAATCGAGGAACATATAACATTATACCCCCTTCCATCGCTCACATCTCCAGCCCACCGCCTCCTCCAATATCTAACCGTCACGAACGGAAAGCGTCGAAATCCCCCCTTCCCCTTGCCAGCCACCTCATTCCACACCACTCTCACGTGTCAGGCAGCTGGCGGCATTGTCAAAATAACCGTAAAACGATCAGACATATAGGAATTGTTGAATTCATTAACAATTCAAATTATTATTTTTTAATTTATCTTATTTAATTGTTGAAAAATGTCAAAATATATATATTTTTTTTAATACAGTCAAATGTATCGAAAATGTATTTTTAACGCAAAATCGGTTTATAAAATTAAAATTATAAAAATTTCGCACTTTCCCATGACATTTGGTAACATTTAAAAAGGAGAAAAAATTCTTATAGAGTGACAGAAACTTGAACCACCAACCTCTCGAATAGTAGTCGGGTATTCTAACCAGAAAGCTATTCAACCAACGATAAGGAGTGGTTTTCTTAAATCTGGTATACTCGGCACCAAACGAAGAGGCTGCATTCCATCGTACAATTACATTAGTGTATTAAACATTTTGTTATATATATATATATATATATATAATTTTTTTTTTTTTTTTTTTTTTTTTTTTTTTTTTTTTCAATAAATGCATATATTTTTGACCACATTTATTGGAGAGCTTTTCAGTTTAAATTCATCATACAATTTTAAAAACCTTTTAAAGGCAAATGTTGTATTAAAAACCTTTAGCTATTTTCTGTCAGGGTCTGATTCATATGTGCCTATGCTCACATTAAAGAGCACATGTTCGCGGCTTTACTGGGATTGGGCAAACATGACAGCCATTGGGGCCATGGTTACCTCCCTTGCTAAACTAATTGATCTACAAAGGTTGTGGGGGGCGGGGATGGTCATAGGCACAGTAAAAACACATCGACAGAAAATAATTGCAAAGTTACATGCAATTTAAACAATTAGAAAAATATTTCTTCTAGAACAGAGGACGGGAAAGGGCAATCTTTGTTGAAAGGATGTTTGAAACACCAGAAGAGAAAGGTTGGTCGAGGAGCGCTATCAGCTGGAGACTGTGCGCCGCCCTCTTGAACTACGCGCCGTCACGTGACCTGTGCGTCGCGGCGCCGTCCTCATCGGTTACGTCACCGGCGAGTTTCAATCTGATTGAATGGAGTCCACCTAGCGTTTCGAGCATGTTCTTCTACGCCTGNTGGACATTCTAAGAATGGCAGGGGGGAGGGGGGACGGGGTCATCATGGGGGAACCATAGGAAAGTTTAGGGACTTTAAATCACGTAAAGATTTTTGAAGGAATTTATATTGGTGTGTCATAAATGTTGTGTGTATTCTTATGTATTTTATATTGTAGTATGGCATTTCAAAAGTAATTAATGGTTAGGTGTTGGGAATTTTAATTGTATTTTAAAGTACTTAAACGGGGGATATTGTATTGTACTGAGTTGTATGATAAAGTTAAAGATAGTGTTGGAGTGTCCTCATATAAATGAAAGAAAATAGGAATCAGTATTTGTTCATTGCGTGGACTGCTGTGGTCTTCAAACTTTCAACTCCTACTTCGTAGTAATCATGCACGGTATGATTAGCGAGTCGTAGTCGTGGCTGGAGCTTGCAGCAGTGAGTCAGGGTGTTCGCTGGGCATTCCAGGCGGATTCCGAAGAGGACACCGGGCCTCTGTTGCAGGTTGAAGTTCAACTCGTCCTCGAATGAGTTCGCTAGATCCGCAGTTCTCTAAATCACCACGAGCCTCGTCGCCCCGCTGTGGGTCGTTGTTGCGCGGCAGGAGGTTGTATACAGTGTCAGGCGATGTACGTCAGGGAGGGAGGGTGACGACACCCACCCCATCCCTCACCCCAGGGGGGGGTGGGGAGGTCCTCCAGGGCGGCAATTAGCACCTGTTGAGGGTTCTCGAGCGCCGAGTGACGACACTGCAGATAACTGCCTCGTCCCCGCCTTTCAGCCCCGGGGAGGCTCTCACAGCCTTCATCTGTCACGCCGACCCTCTGTACAGACTTCGCCTCGCTCAAGGCCCTACAAGTGCAAGCCACACTTACTGTCTTTCGACGCCGTTTTATCATCGTGTGAAATTTCAATTTGTAGTCTTCACTGAAATGGGAAATAAACGATGCCAAGTATTTTGTCGGGACTCACCCAGCTAGATTTAATTGTGATGAGCACAAAATTATATTGCGGCAATTACTGTGTTTTTTTTAGTAATTAGGGAATAGCATTAGTCTTATTTATAAACATTAAAAACACTTTTTTGGTTACAACAAAATTAATGTTTTCATAAAAAAAACATTTCGGGCGTGGAGAGCTACAGTTTTTTTTCCCTGGTGTCAAAAGTGGAGTGGAGAGGTTTGGGTGGACCTTAACATCGAGATCTTGACAACCTATGAAGGTGAAGCGATGTGAGTATGGAGCAGCGCCGGAATAAAGAGGAGCGGGAGGAGACGGGAGCACAACGATAAAAACCGCCGACCAGCGGCATCGTCCGGTACGATCCCCACTTGCGAAAATCCGGGAGCGGCCCCGCCGCGTTCGAGCCCGGTTCGCGTAAGTGAGAGTCTGACCACTGCACCACCGCGACCGCTGATGTCAAGAGAACAGACGATAAATTAACGCAGAATGCGTTTATTGCGTCATACGGAGTTTTAAAGCCCAACGCGGAAAATTTGAAGAAAAAATCCTATTTAAAAAACACAATACAATCTTTAAAAACAATAACACAGACTATAAAACTGTTCTTCAAGATTACCTGCGACTGTATTTAGTTAAGATTCTTTCGATTAACAACAACCCATACGGACATGCTGGCTAGGTAAAAAAAAAGTGTTTAGCATTTTAAAGTATAAAAACAATTAAGAAGTAATTGTTGTTCTATAAAATTCTGAAAGTTTCAGTTCCATACATTGTATTGGTTTGTTCAGGAATATGTTACCATTCTCGTGCCGCACACAGCCACTGAGTTTTGAAATAATGTCAAAATAAGTTCACCATACAGAATAGTCTCCGTCTGCAGAGATACATCTATGGCGATGGCGCACATGGCTGTTGATCCGAACACAAAGAAAAAATCGCACTCCCTTCCCTCTCGTGAGACAGTCGAGCATCTGAAGGCATTTTCCTACTATACCAGTTTCTGAATCCCCAGTCCCACACGAAATGACTTAAATACATAACCACGTGGTTTGAAGCTACTAATACCGGTGAATGTGGGGTGTGAATGCGCAGAATACTCGGGAATACAGGTTCCAAACAGTCGCCTGTTCTGCCAACTCCAGCCGCACGCCCCCGACAAATCTGCGTCACTGGCCAGCAACATGTCGGAACGTTGTTCGCAAGTCGGCGCCTCGTGACCTACTTGCCAGCTGGCGGCGCAGCCAATAGGGAACCTCACAAAGCGCACAGTAGGCAACCAGACACAATGCCCCGCCCAGAGCCTCGCTCAGCTATAGTCTGAGAATAGGTACGTTCGCACCAGAGAACCACCAAGCCACGTCTACCCTGCGGTGGAGTATTACTTCTCGTCTCAGATCACCTGTGGCCGCGGTGGTGCAGTGGTTATGCCGCTCACCTCCCTCCTGGGCGAACCGGGTTCGATTCCTGGCGGGGTCGCTCCCGGATTTTACGTATGTGGTAATCGCACCGGACGATGCCCCTGGTCGGCGGGTTTTCTTGGGTATCTCCCGTTTCTCCCATGCCCTTGCATTCCGGCGCTGCTCCGTACTCATCTCGCTTCGCGCTCGTCGACTCTCACGACCTCGATGTTAAGAGCCGTCCAAATCTTTTCACTCACTCACTCAGATCACTCAGCTTCTGTCTTGTAGTTTTTGCCGCTTGGGTTTTTGACATTGTCTTAAGATCCCTCCTATAAATCAAACCTGCTTTTTACACCAATTTCTTATAAATGCAACAATTTGCTCGCCTACAGATACATTTTAAATTTTGGAAATTTTTCATTCCAGCCTCAACGATAAACCTGTAACAAAATTATATATACAAACCAAACATGTTTTTAAAAGTTTTAATTCACGATGGTACGTTTATAATAGAATTTACTTTACAGAGAAGCCAAATATTATAATTATGAACTAATAATTAATATATTTTTCACAAGGAGTAAAATTAATATTATTTTTATTTCATAAATGTTCATGAAAATAATTTTACGCACTTTTTTGGATTTTAATTTCTTATACGTTTAATAAATATTACTAAAATTTCAAAAATAATATTTTATACATAAAATTGCTAATATTAATTTTTGTGACTTATATTTCCTTCTTTCTTCTTCATTACTCTACAATAATCGTATCTTAGAACTGATCCTAATGTCTAGACATATGGGAAATTCAATATGCAAGCTAGAATGGGGTAAGACAGTTAGAGCCATAAACTGAATATGTGCGCCAATCTTCCATAGAAATATTATACGCCCTAAGGTTCTGATAAGATAATATAGAAACAAAGTTGATGCTAACCACAGAAAAATTTCTAAGAGTACCGTATGTTGAAAAAAAAACAAATAAAAATAATAATTTGACCATTAAAATGCCATAAAACGAGTGAAAAAAAAAAATCGTTCTGGATCTATCAGCTAGGAAGGAGTAGGGAGATAATTATTTATGTTAAGGTTGATTGTTCACATGTAATGTTTAATAAAAGTTGCCTTATAAAATTAACCCAGCAGAGGTAGACGTGACTGAACCTCAGTTTCTTCTGACCAGATGAGATGTCGTAGCGCATTTCTTCTCCAAGGTATAATACCATCCGTTAATAATAGCTTCGCCTCAAACATTTAATTAGCAGATTTGTTTACATGTGTAACATTTACTCATTTCTATCAACAACACGGTACAGAAGAACACTTAATTTTCAAAAATTAGGTGAGAAGGTGGTCTGATAACGACCATGACGAACCCTTTTTTTAACCAATAAATATTTGGTTGGTTAGTAGCATGGCGGAGTCAAGGAATCACAAATGCAAATCAATTCTTTAATCCAGTTGGCCCTTTGGCTGAACGTGTACTCGAAATTTTTGTGTACCAACGTTTATGCCTGGTTGCAATCCACGCAATTGCTGGCTGCGGACTCGGAAGATGATCAGACCATCAGTTGCCTGAGTGGTAAGCCCCTGGAATTTAGGCAGCCACCTGGATGAAGAGGTAATGTCAGTTGTCTGCTTCGCAGGCGCATGGAGCAGCAAAAAGTCTTAGTTCACTAAGCCTTCCTCCTCATATTTGAAACTGCAACAATAACATATTTTACAAGAATGACATAAATTCGGTGCCAAGAACGGTTTTAAATTTGCCTATCTAAGTGACGTTTTTTGTATATTCATCCTGCAGCAAGGGCACTGTCGGATTGTAATTACGATAGACATTTCTGTGACCAATGACGAGTCTAGAAACTCATTAAGGATGGGGTTGCTTTTTGGGTGGGGCACTGTCTATTACGTTCAAACCACATGATTTCCGTAAAATTTTTTTCATATAAATATCAGTACGTAGTGTACACGTTATCTAAATATTTTTTTAATGTTTATGTTTCTGTACTACTGTAATCGTAGCATCTAATAATACTGATTTATTAACACAATACGTGGCTTCAGGAATAATCACCATTTATTCACTATAAAACTTAAATCCAAGGGAGAAGGGTAGCTCAAGACCCCTTCGCTGCCATTCCCTTCCCCCACTGTGGACTTAAGTCCAAAATTGATGCGCTGTTGTAGTTATTCGATAATTTATGTATATAGACAAATAATACTCTTCCACTCAAAACTCGTATCTAAAAACACATTAAAAATCTACTCGCGTGTTGCATGTCCAGAGATTCAAAGAAACGTGCTATACTCGTAGTTTATATTGCACTTGCCGTTTTAAANGTCCAGAGATTCAAAGAAACGTGCTATACTCGTAGTTTATATTGCACTTGCCGTTTTAAAACGAGGGTGTCTAAGATTCATTCTGGTAATAGGAGACTGGCAACGACAGTACACAATACCAGGAAACGAGACTAGAAATTGATTCACTAGGCATTACGTCAGAGGAAGTCAGCTAGTCGATAAACTGGAAAGATTGTTTTGGTGAAGCGGTAAGCGTATCCCATTCTGATGCGCACAACAGTTGCTTCAAAAAATTGGTAAGTATTCATCGCGGCGCTTACTACAGGAACAGTAAGTACAGTCGAGTAAATATATTGTCGTTTTCGTTCATACAGTTTTGGAATCTGCATAATTTGCGTGCGTGGCGGCAACGAAGCTGCGATTAGTAACGTGNAAACGAGGGTGTCTAAGATTCATTCTGGTAATAGGAGACTGGCAACGACAGTACACAATACCAGGAAACGAGACTAGTAATTGATTCACTAGGCATTACGTCAGAGGAAGTCAGCTAGTCGATAAACTGGAAAGATTGTTTTGGTGAAGCGGTAAGCGTATCCCATTCTGATGCGCACAACAGTTACTTCAAAAAATTGGTAAGTATTCATCGCGGCGCTTACTACAGGAACAGTAAGTACAGTCGAGTAAATATATTGTCGTTTTCGTTCATACAGTTTTGGAATCTGCATAATTTGCGTGCGTGGCGGCAACGAAGCTGCTATTAGTAACGTTNTTTTCGTTCATACAGTTTTGGAATCTGCATAATTTGCGTGCGTGGCGGCAACGAAGCTGCGATTAGTAACGTGGGTTTTGCGTGCGCATAGTCTGTATGTTGATCGTGACCTTTACAGCCGGGCCATGGTGGCGCAGCGGCTACAGCGCTCGCCTCCCGCCAAGGCGAACCGGGTTCGATTCCCGGCGGTGTCGCTCCCGGATTTTCGCACGTGCTGATCGGCGGGGTTTGCTCTGGGATATTCCGTTTCCCCCCGCCCTTGCATTCCGGCGTTGCTCCATACTAGCGCTTCGCCTCACCCTCGTCGTCTCTCGAGAACAGCGTTCATAGTCTTAGGTGAGCCTGACCTCGTTACGCTGTTTCAAGTCTACGCCGCACGGGGGTGTTTAAAAGTCAGCGGGTTTGAACTGGGCATGTTTTGGAACAACTTTTAACCGGGTGCAACTGGCGTGTTTTAGGAATTGCACACGTTAATTGGAAATCTGGCAAGCTGATATTCTGCTGCACGGGAGCCACCGTATTGTTGGACCGCGTTCTTCACTGGTTGATTGAAGAGGTGTAACGGACATGTCCAGTGGATCCTGCGGCAGTTTTGGACGACGGGACATTGGGTAACGTGACAACACAGTTTCTTTCTACCTACTCCAGAGCCGTCTTCTTTAAGGTGGGATCTACTTTAATTGTGTGTCGCAAACCGTTGCCATTATACACGAGTTAAGATTAGTAGGGTAATCGTAACGGTATAATATGGCTATTATTACCTGTCGTACTAAAAATGTACATTGTGTTATAATGGCGTGAACATGCCTTAATTCAACAACCTGCTTGAACACACCATCACTCGTGGTCATTAGCGATGATCAGGACAGCCAGTTGCCGCAATCGGGACTCGAATTTCCCAAACCCCAATAAGCAGGATCCCCTCTACCAGCCTGGGAATGAGGCCATGTTGCGTTATGCCACGTCGATACATGGGCAATGCAGAGTGGCGGAAGGGGTATTTTCTCCATGTGACGCCGGCCAAGATGGACGTCACAAAAACCCCGCCGTAACTCGTCATACTTCATCAGCCTTCGGATACTGAGCAAGGTGGGGCAGTTACAATATACTATCGTGGCTCTCAGCAAGGTAGTGGATGTAGTTAACTTAACAATGCTCCCCTGACCTTATAGTATTTTATGTAATCTCCAAATGACTTATTATATAGCCATAAAAGCTATAATTTCATATATTCATTTTCCCCACCTGGGTAAAAGTGCAATAATCATTTTCAAGTATCTTGCTTCAGAGATATAATTTAACACTTAATAAATCATTTCTACGCTAAAATTAGGAAAAAAGAACTATAGATAATCCTGAACAACAACTTTATAGGCTTGAGTTTACGCATTTTTTTCTAGGCATAAACCGCTATTTCAATATTTATAGACTTAAATTTGTTTATCGACCGCATTATTCAAGCGTTTCACGTATTCGAAACTAACTAGTACCGCAAAAACCACATGAATACTTTAACATATTAATAAAGTTAATTTCAAAGACCCAAGGAAGTATTTTATTATCTCTATCCTCACACATTAATAACGTGGTACATCTCTAATGCAAAGCATTATTTGTGGAGTTAAATAGGGGTTTCTATATGTATAAATGTCTACTTTTAAAGGCCTATGAAAAGAAATTGGGCCTAAGGTACAACTTCACACCACAAGAAAATTATTATGCATTTTGTTGCTACTATAAGTTTCTTATTTAAAAATATATATTTAAAAGAGTGTTAAACAGTAAATGTTAGGTATAGTTCGTGTAATGCCAACTCAAATGTAAATAACGTTGTAGGCAACATTATAGAAAAGTAGTTTTCCTAAGGGTTTGCTTCAGGAAAATTAACAGTAAAAAAAAAAGGTATTAAGATTCAAATGAATAATAACAGCAGGTAAGCAGTTTCCATTCGTCATATATATTTTCTCCTTTGTTATTAAATACAGCAGGAATGAAGCACTTTGAATAAAGATATTCTGGTGCGTCGTTAGCGTGGGCCGTAATGTAAATGAATATGAACTGAACACCGTTTTTTTGTTTGCAAGGCTTGGGGCGCTAAAACGTTGCGAACCCCCGTGCCTTAATGAACATTTCCATAAAGTTATTTGTAATTAATGTGACAGTAAAAGGAAATAAATATTTAATTAGAACCTGCTTTCAAAGTACCTGCGGCAGTAATAAATGCGCCACAAAAACGAATGGTCATTAAAACGAAAAAAACGAAATTTCCCTTTTTTTTTTGTTTTTTTTTTTAAAGACTTTTCATCCTCTGGAAGTAAAATAAAATAAGACCTAATGAAAAAAATGGGTGTATTTAACTCCAACCAATGAAAACCTTAATAACCTATTAAATGTTATTGAAAAGCATGCACTTCGAGAAAAAAAAAATTTGCGGCGAGGTACGCGTGAAATAAGGAGATAAAGATAACGTATACATGAATTATAAAGATTTTCAGTTATAATGAATGATTTGTACTTCAGGTTAAAATAAATAAGTTTGACTTTCCAATCAAAAATGAATAGTTTAATAAACACAGCCCTACAGTAAGTTGATAATACAAAAAATTAGTTGGTTTTTTTTTTTTAATAACATCGTTGCTCTCTTGAGTGCCAACAAATCATCATATTGTTATTTAAACCAAACTTCCATTGCCTTCGTTTGGCATTGACTATAGATACCAGTCATTAAAACATGCCAACAGTATGATGTAGTTAATCACAAAAGAAAATAGTTGTGGTGAGGTCCACTTGCCGTTTTTCTGTTTGGCGTAGGACTACTTTTTTTTTTTTTTTTTAACGTAGGCCTACACATTTTCCACGCGAATTTGTTGGCTATGTGGATGTAACAATACAAATAATGCATCTGTTGTGTCCATGTGTCTGCCTGAAGAGGATATTTTATTTTATATCCTGATTACCGTCCTGTGCACACAAGTAGTAATTCTGTAATACATTTCATAAAACTTTAGTTTTTTCAAAATCTTTTTAACCAGAAGGTAAGAGGCTTACAATGGAGCTCTGTATAGGCCAGTGGTACCCAGACTTTTTTTAAGGGGGCCATGTTAAGAAAAACTAAGACCGCCGCGGGCCGCACTTACGATACTTGACGTAATAATATTTGTTAACTAAAAGTAGGTAGGTAATTCGATGACATTTAAAATTCAGTGTATCGTGTGTCGTCTTGCAAATCGTTTGTTTATTCGTTCGATGCGGTGATGGCGGGCGGAGGTAGTACATCAAAAATATGTACAGAAGTCGCCTGACTCATAAAATAATGGAAAATATCGTCTAATTTCATCAGCGACTTTAACTTTTATAAATTCGTATTATGCATTGCTTTTTTTATTTTTGTAACAGACACCCTAAAAAAAAGAATTTGGTATATTGTATCTACTGAAGCCGGCCGCAAAGAACGGGCCCGCTGGCCGCAGTTTGAGTACCCCTGTTATAGTACGGTAAAGTGAGCACTTTGAAGCCCTAGTTACTTTTTCCTTTCAGCCATTTTTTTTTTTTAAATCCTTTAACCACCTTTCTAGACAAAAATTGCCATGTTAGTAATAAACACAGAGTGTACATTCCACCGCACTCGGAAGTTAACGTGTAAGGCTGAAATGCAATAAATTTAATTACTATTATTCCAAAGAAAAGGGCTTTCAAAAGTGGTCACTTTACCGTGAAAAGCCTATACCCGAATGTACTACACGCAGAACTAATTAACATGTAGAACACACACACCACCAGAATTGTTATTACAGCAAGATTTATGTTGCAAGTGTAAGAATAATACTCGCATGTTGTAACACTATCAAATATGTGGCTAGAAACTACATATTCAAACTTTTTAAAAATTAATTGGCGAGTCTTTTTTTTATGTATTTCTATTCTGGATGCTTCATGAAGAATATTTTGCAACTCCCCTTCATCGTCTGCATAAAAATAATATCAAATTGTATTACTGTGTTTGTATATAATAACGTGTTGGTACTAATTTAAAAAAATATATATTTAATAATTAATTTTATGGACACCCATTTCAGTTATAAAAATGATAACTTTCATGACTAAAATGGACGTGGATAAAATAAATTATTATAAATCTTTGAAAACATTTTTATTTATTGTTTATTACGTATAACAAAACGAATTATTATGATGTTCTTACTTGATGGAGGGGTTTGGGGGTTTGAAAAATATACTTCAGAATGGAAGTACATTTAAATTTTGGTCAAAAATAGACTATTGTTGAATTGATTTTTAAAAACATTTTTCTGGGTAGATTCAAACAAAATATTATACAGTATTACACAAAAAAAGGTGCATTCTTCTTCATATGCAAAATATGGCGTACTTTCCTGACAATTATATGGTGAAAATATAGAATTACAGATTTTTCCGTGGCCAGCACCCTTAATGCACGCAAGTTACGGACCCGTTGCAAAACCAAATGTAAATAATCATCTGTGCCACTGCTTCATCGCGCGAATGTGGCAGTTACGATAGCAATTCGTTAGTCAATGTTGATAACGTGTGCAGAAGACGAAAATAAGTCCACCTTATCTGGAGTAGGGTGTATTTTGCCGTCGGTGTTGGTTTATTAACAACATTTTCAGTAAGCAGCATTTCGTTTAATGAAAACCCATTTTAGGCTTCCGAATGATTTGTAACTTAATATGGTGTAACCCAACATACAAATCCGGTGAAATTCACCTTTATAAAGGTTTATGTCACTTTTAGTTCGGTGAAGTTACTCCTGAAGCCATCAAGTAATCCGCCATTGGCACCAACAACGGAAGTGTTTTGTTTACTGAGACGGCGAAATAAGCTACACGTTTCAGATTTGGAACATTTCCCCCTGATTCGTGGAGATATACAAACAAGGCGTGGCTTAATTTTCTAGTGTACCTGATATTGTTATGAAGCATAACGATAACAAGTTCCACAATGACGTATTATTCCTAGGTACCTGTGCAGCTTCAACAGTCTGAACAATGATATGTCTGCCGTAGTCAGTGTGCCTGCAAACAAAACAATTTTGAGCGGCGTGCACTCAACCTCTGGGATGGATGTGCTAAACTCGTTTTTATAATACACTGCCATGTTCTGATATCATGTTTGAACAAAAATGTTTAAAGTAATGAAAAATATCCTTCAAAACATCGCCACAATTTTTTTTTTTTTTTTTTTGCATCTTTTAAGCCAATATTAGCTGGGTTAAAGTGGTAACCACAATTTAAAATATTGGAATAAAAAACAGTAGGCAATGAGTAGTCTCTCGTAAAACAAGTTTCCTCTTGTATAATCGTAGTGAGGATATCGATAGATTACGTGCACCTGTGACCTATTTCATACATTCCTAAAACTGTGATTCGTACATTAAATTTCTGTCTCGTGTTTAGTTTGTGGTTTACACAGGGATGGGGGTGGGGCTGCGATCAATAGAGCTGTGGGTACCTGTGGTGACAGGAATNTCGTGCTCTAGAAATGTAATTTCTTTCTCTGGATTTCATGGCTACTTTAAATAGTTTTAATATTTCAAATTCCTAACGATTATGTCTAATGTACCATCGGTATCGTACATTTAACCGAGGTTTATTGATATATACGAGATGTGTTCAAAAAATAAGGTGACTTGTTATTTTGTGGCTTTGTCTCGATAAATATTTATGTATTCATCAATATCTAGTTTGTCCCCTTCAAAATAATGCCCCCTCAGATATAATACACTTGTGCCAGCGCTTTTTGCCAATCCTCGAAGCACTTATGATATGCGCATTTTGGTATGGCATTGAAGTCTCCCAGGTCTTTATCTCCTCAACCGTGGCAAACCTCCGTCCTTTCTTGGGTCTCTTCAGTTTTGGGAACAGGAACAAGTCACAGGGGGCCACGTCCGGTCAATACGGTGGCTGAGGCGTGATCACGGTGTTGTTAATACAGATTCTTTGATCCATTGTTTGCGATAGCAAAAAATCGCCAAGCACACCAAAACACGTCTAACCTTTATATCTGTCACAAACAAACTAACAATGCAAAATGGCTGATAATGTCAACATATGTTGGGGACATGTGTACCAACATAACGATAAAAACAATCGATAATCTAATGTACGTAGCCCTCGAAATTTGCAAAGTCACCTTATTTTTTGAACACACCTCGTACGTACAAGGCTTCTGTGTACAATCCATTCATAATTACCTACACCTCTCCTGAAGCCCTGTGAAAGCTGTGCCTTCAGGCTTTTCCTCCGCCTCATGCAGAGTCCAAGCCCAGAAAATCACACCAAAATAACAACGCACCGCATTTGTGTGCAACCAGTTTTTTTTTGCATAACAACTATTTCTTACAAGACTGTACCAACACACCTATTTTCTCTTTGTTTTTATTCGTATTGGTCATAACAATAGATTAAATGTAAGTAAATGATTTCATTGAACCAAAAATGAAATATTTGTATGTTAACAGGAGTACGAAACGCTCGCGACATAAACATGCAAACGCGTCATACATGGGGTGATTTTTCAAAGGTTTGATTTCAAACTTGTGGAGATTCTACGAATAGATTATACTGTTGCGCAATAACATTCCGCTAGGACTACGCTGTTATAAAAAAATCCGTAAAATTACAGAAAAGTATTAATAATCAGCCTATCTGGAAATATTTACAAAATGAAATAGGAACTCTCGGTTTTCTTAGAAAAGAACTCACTTAAATTTTACGGAACTTTCTACGAATTCACAGAACTTGTCCCTAAATTTGCATACTCGTTTTTTTAGTATTTTCTGTTAATAAAGAGTGATGACGGGGGAAAAAAAATATTTTCTTTATGCTGGTAATTTTACTGTGAACAGAAAATAAATAATAAGTTAGTGAAATTTAAGGAGCGGTAATTGAATACGAATGAAAAATAACACTTTTGTATATGACTAACCACTGACTCATCAGAAAAATCACTATTTTGATTACAATGATCTTACACCGACTCTATGATCTACCGTACAGCCCATAAACNAAAAATAAGGTGACTTGTTATTTTGTGGCTTTGTCTCGATAAATATTTATGTATTCATCAATATCTATTTTGTCCCTTTCAAAGTAATCCCCCTCAGATATAATACACTTGTGCCAGCGCTTTTTGCCAATCCTCGAAGCACTTATGATACGCGCATTTTGGTATGGCATTGAAGTCTCCCAGGTCCTTATCTCCTCAATCGTGGCAAACCTCCGTCATTTCATGGGTCTCTTCAGTTCTGGGAACAGGAACAAGTCGCAGGGGGCCACGTCCGGTGAATACGGGGGCATGATTACGGTGTTGTTAATACCGATTCTTTGATCCATTGTTTGCGATAGCAAAAAATCGCCAAGCACACCAAAACACGTCTAACCTTTATATCTGTCACAAACAAACTAACAATGCAAAATGGCTGATAATGTCAACATATGTTGGGGACATGTGTACCAACATAACGATAAAAACAATCGATAATCGAATGTACGTAGCCCTCGAAATTCGCAAAGTCACCTTATTTTTTGAACACACCTCGTACGTACAAGGCTTCTGCTTACAATCCATTCATAATTACCTACACCTCTCCTGAAGCCCTGTGAAAGCTGCGCTTTCAGACTTTTCCTCGTCGTCATGCAGAGTCCAAGTCCTGAAAATCACACCAAAATAACAACGCACCGCATTTGTGTGCAACCAGGTTTTTTTTTTGCATAACAACTATTTCTTACGAGACTTTACCAACACACCTATTTTCTCTCTGTTTTTTATTCATATTAGTTATAACAATAGATTAAATGTAAGTAAATGATTTGATTGAACCAAAAATGAAATATTTGTATGTTAACAGGAGTATGAAACGCTCGCGACATAAACATGCAAACGCGTCATACATGGGGTGATTTTTCAAAGGTTTGATTTCAAACTTGTGGAGATTCTACGAATAGATTATACCGTTGCGCAATAACATTCCACTAGGACTACGCTGTTATAAAAAAAATCCGTAAAATTACAGAAAAGTATTAATAATCAGCCTATCTGGAAATATTTACAAAATGAAATAGGAACTCTCGGTTTTCTTAGAAAAGAACTCACTTAAAGTTTACGGAACTTCCTACGAATTCACAGAACTTGCCCCTAAATTCGCATACTCGTTTTTTTAGTATTTTCTGTTAATAAAGAGTGATGACGGGGGAAAAAAAAATATTTTCTTTATGCTGGTAATTTTACTGTGAACAGAAAATAAATAATAAGTTAGTGAAATTTAAGGAGCGGTAATTGAATACGAATGAAAAATAACTCTTTTGTATATGACTAACCACTCACTCATCAGAAAAATCACTATTTTGATTACAATGATCTTACACCGACTCTATGATCTACCGTACAGCCCATAAACCTTTACATTACACATGCTTGGCCACATTGCGTTACATAATCGTAAATGTGGTGTTCGCTTCTCGAATCTTTTCATTGAAGCCGCAAGTTGTTTCTTAGCTGCACGAGAATTTCTGCTCAGTAAGAGTCGCAATCTCCAAGCCATATCTCGAGACATGCAGGATGATTCTAAGATCATGGGACAGACATTGAGGGGTGGTAGAGCTCACTAAAACAAACAATTATTGTATAGGAATATACGGGCGGAAGTGACGCGTTGAGGCACAAATACAAAAACATAACATATTAACGGAAACATAAAATGTTCATTAGCAGCATACTTAACGAGTGATTCCGTACAGAAAATGTTAAAACCGTTGCTGGAAATGCGTCCACCAACAGTCACGCATGCTTGGTGACCTCTATTTATGGCGTGATTGGCTGACAATGTTGGCGTGCGTGAAATACCCGGCGTATTTGAATCTGTTCGCCAATCACTCCACCGATGCTACCAAGCATGCATTACTGTCTGTGGTAGCAATTTTGATCAATTATTATAAACATTGCTGTAAAAAGGCATTTAGCAGCGACGTTGTAAATAAACAATGTGTTGCATTTCATGTGTTATTTTTGTGTTTGTGCCTCAACGCGTCACTCCCGCCCATATATTCCTATACAATAATTGTTTGTTTTAGTGAGCTCTACCACCCCTCAATGTTTGTACCACGATTTTAGAATCACCCTGTATTCACATAATTACAACCCGCTCCTCAGTTCGCCGGCTCAGACCGCACGCGAGTGGAACGAGCTGCATTTTAGCATTACACGCGTTTATGGATAGGGGTTTTTTAAAAAGGAAATTTTCAAAATAACTGTGAAAATGGTGTGACGTCAAATGTCTCGTACGGCAGAATGAAAGGATAACATGTGTGAACACAAAGCTGTATTTTGGTTTGCCAATCCTCCTGTGTTTGGCTTACTAGCTCGTGTGAAAATGAATAATGTCAGTCATGAGGTGATTTAAACGTTTTCCATTTACGGTTACTTAAAATTTCAAATTGGTTTAAACAGGTTTTAATGTGTTCAATACAAATTTCAACTTTTAATTCAGTCCGCTACTGCCGCAAGTTACATTGTAGACACTGTAAATTAGTTTCTGTAATTGTACAAGGAATTCTTTGTGAAACTAGTTGTCAAATGTATTATTAACACTACAAATTAATTAGAATACATTTCACAAAATGTTAATACGGAATGTCTAAAACTAATTGTGAATTTTCACAAGCAAGTATTGTAGACATCAAGTTCATTATAAACAATCAAATACGTAAACAATTTTGTATATTTTATAAAATAATGTGTTGTAAATATACTACATTTAATCTGTATTCCTGCAAAAAAAATTTTGACAAACTTTTTTCAAAGAATTGTTTGTAACAAGTACACAAATTTTTACTGTGCGCTGTTACAGTAGGTTCTGCGTTATAAATTTGTTGATCTGGCTCTAAATTATTAGTAAGTCATATTAAAGATGTGATAAAATTATCTTCGCAGTTATTCAGTTTGAATATGGTAGAAGAGCTTTTAGAGGTTTTAAATTTCTTTATTGTAATGAAGTTATAACCTTGGTTTGGTAAGCAAAGTAAATTTTCAACGAAACGCAGTCTGTGTTTTTATGCGCTCTTCAGACAGTGGCTAAGGGTAAAAAAAACGGCCTTAATTTCAAGACCTCAGCAGGGCATATCAAGAAGAATGCTGTAATACGTCTGCCTCTGGTAGCGAAATCGGTGTTTAATACACTAGCATCACCCAGGTGATGAAAACGTAAAGAAATGACAAATGGAAAAATGAATAGGGTGGGTGAAGTTCATTCGACAGAATGAGCAAAGATGTGGGGTTGGAAACCTGTCGACTAATTAACCCATGAGAAACATTGGCTAAGATTAGTCGTCTGCTGGACGTGGTTCTAAGGAAATCTCTGGAAATGTATTGACACGTCACAGTCTGCTCTCCACTCTGTATGTGGTCTACAGGATGATGGAGCGATAGATCGCTTGGTCAACCTTATTGCGTAAGCGAACTGAACACATACTCAGGAGTGAAATCAGGCGGCTAATAAACACTTCTACTTTTGATTCGGTTAGCTAAACAGTTATTTTATTGCGTCATTACGTCACTCATTATATTGGTATGGTACACTGCACTCTTGGGTTCTGCTTCTCATCCCTCTTCCCTTACCCGTCGGAGGCCTACAGGTCAGAGTTTTAGTTCATAAACGTCGGGGGAAAGTGGTTGGATTTGGAGGTGCGGTTACTTAACTGAGCTGCCACTGTGTGCTGGTTTCGTCTCGGCTTCGCGTCCCGGGAAGTCGTGTTGGGGCGTCTCTCGGCGACCTCGGCGCCCGTCCCACGATCTCTCTCCGGTGCTTACGTCCCGGTCGTCCAACTGGGTCGCACCCCTGGCGCTGACCCCGCGTCTCTTGAGTCCTCGGGATTGACTGACTTCTCCACCTCCCTGCTGGACTATTTCCCGTCCCCTAGAGGAACTCCCTACGTCATTGGCGACCCGATTTACGTCAAAGCTTCGGCGTGCGTCATTGGAAGGAAATATTCGGGTGACGTCGGTATGAGAATTTGACGCACGTTATGGCAGGTTGTGAAATCGTCGCTCTGTTCTCTGGCTAGACGCATCATGCGTCAGTATGTTTTTTTTATGTAAATTAAGTTTTTTTATTTTTATAAATTATTTAAAGTTTTTTATTAATTTTTTTACATTTTTGGAATTTTTTTGGGTCATGCTTTATGTTGGGTCTTTGGGTTATGTGTCATGGGTCAATTGGTCAATGGGTTATGTGTCATGGGTGGTGGGTCATTGGGTCAAAGTTTTTTTTGAGAATTTGTTTAAAAAATTGTGAATTTTGAAATTTTTTTGACTTTATGGTCAACTAAGGTCAAGGTTAAAAGTCAAGGTCAAGGCCATCAACATTTAACATGGCATATTAAATGGACACTGGCTGACCTGGCGAGGGTAGGTCATGTCGTGGGCTTAGTCGATCCACCTGCAATGTTAATAAATGCATAGAAGAAACGTGCCTGTATACAGTTTTGAGGTTATCTGTGTACTCACCCGAATTCTTCGAAAAGTATTGCCGGTTTTCGTTCCTTCAGGCTAACCATTTCCTTGTCCACCGTCGTTCATTTCGTCTACAATATTTTTTTTCGTGGTCCAAAACTGAAAGAAGTGTAATGAAAGTAATCTTCCTTCGCCATAAAGAGTTCGTTGTTTATTATTTTCGCCAGCTGTTGGAAATTGTTATGGCTGCCAGCATTACTAGTTGACAGAATAGCTGGCAATGATGCCCATACCATGCGTGGCAAAACCAGAGACGGAACCCGCTAATATCCAAGTTACGTAGCTCTTTGCCTGGCTCCTAAATAATGTCTTAGCAAAACTCGCAGGAAAAATCGTCCCGTGCGCGCCGGGCGTAAGTCACCTTCTTACAAAGGGCGGGGGCGTAAATTGTGCGAGTCTTAGGGAGACGTAATTCTGCTTTCTTACTTTTCTTAGTTCCATTTTTAATAAGTTTTTTTTTTCATATTAATCATTTGACAAACGTGACCTGTAAAGGCGCGAAACAGTAATGTTGTCGGTGATATTCGCAACAACCGTAGCTGGACAGAGTCGATCACAAAACTGAGTTAACCTATTTTCTATAGTCAGCTCTTTTTTTTTTATGTATCCGGAAATGAAGTAATGTAGAGATGTAAGTAAAACCGAGTTAGAAGAGTACCTATGAACCTAATAACTATTTAGCCTATGCTGGAAGAAGTATTCAATAACTCGGTTTATATGTTGTAACGTGGCATACGCACGTTACCCTGTTCGTCGTTTGAACTTGCTTGAGCTGAACCTTTTTGGGTGCTGAGTAATGAAGGTGCACAAATTTTTCCGTCAATGCGTGTAATCTGGTGCCCCAGTCGACCCCGCCGCCGACGCCACGAGCTGCATATTCGGCGGACAAAGCTTTAGCTAGGCCTCAGTTGATTGCGAGGCTGTTCCCTCGAGTTGGCTTCGCCCCCCTTTGCTTCCGATGAACCTTGCGCCGCGCGTTTCAAGGGAGTGCGCGTCGCACTAGAAAAGGGGAGGGGGGAGAATTAGGGTGTTTTCTGAATAATCACGTTATGTGCCGTTCTTAATTCGCAGTGACATGGAAGATTTAATGTTTGAAGGTGTGATCAGGCAAGTCGTTCAGCTAAGGCCTGATCACACCATAACATCATATACCGGGCCTGCTGGCACTTCCCATTACTCTGGTTAAGCCAGCGCCACATAATGAAAGATGCCCAGCCCTCTCTCTACTAGTATTTTCTCTACCTACTAATGAAAAGCGTGGTTTCCACCCATCTGTCTCCTGTAGCATTTTATGATAATTTTAATAATGCATGCAACAATTTTTTTATTATTTCCTGTAAAAAGGGGCTTTTGCGGTGCCTATGCCGGTTTTTCCCTTTCTCTTCTTAGTGTAGTAATTCAGCTATAAGTACACTTAGGGAGATTTTCAAGGCCAAATCGTGACCATGGCAGCCCAATCCCTTGCTGCAACGATGCATGTCTCCTTGCATGATTTCCCTTCATTTTAGGCGTATGCCTTGAGACGCAATAATCCCCCGTCCCTACCGCGGGCTCACATAACACTTAGTTTTAGAGTAGGTTAGAAAGAAAAGAAAAACGGTCGCTCACTTCTGCGGGGTCGTCATGGATGCTTCAGCTCATATTTCTGGTCTGCATAAGTATGTATAGGGTTCTACGGCAACGCGTACCAAGAAATGCGGTCTGGGTTTTTTTAAATATTATTATTGTAGTCTGGCATGTTTTTCTGCTGTGGCCATTTGTTCTTAATTTACCTAATTACCGTGTTTTTTTCACGTAGTACCGTAAATTTGCGTCTGCCAGTATCTTGTAATATTTATGTTATGTCTCAGCAGACTAGTGTGATTATTACTGTAAGGGCAGGCTGGCATGCTCCGCTACCTTGAGGCGCCTTTTCCCATTAAACCTTTTCCTATGTTTCCGTTCTTGTTTTTTTTAATTGAGTTTTGATAGCGGTGCACATCAAGCCCGAAGTCGTGGAGTGACATTTTTAATTGTAATCCGTTTATTGCCATATTTTTTGTACTGCTACCTTCGTGTGCGTCGTACCGTTAATTTATAATTGCCTTTGATATAGTTGTGGGCCGGCCAGGACCCCCTCCTGCTTTTTTCCCGTTTTTTTCTTCCATCACCTTTTCCTGTCATTACATATTTAAGTCATTGATTAATGAGAATTTTAAATGTTGTTTATAAGGGTTTAATTCAATTTTTGTTTTTTTATATTTGTTGGTTTCTCAGGCAAAACAAACAGAAAAGAAAAATTTTGTATTGTGCCATATTCACTACATTGCCTTATTGTATAACTAGGGGCAGTGATATTTCGCGAAAAGATTTCAAGACAAGATGCAGTCCAACGCACTGAAGGGTCGTCCAGCTTCTTTGATTGGCTAAAAAATGTTCTGGCCCGTGTTAACCGTTTGCGCACGAATCACGAAGGTTCAGAGTCAGAGTTACTTAGTCCTGAGTGGCTTGGTCAAAGGCGGACACGGCACCAGCAGCCAATGGAGGTATAACAACAGCTGGGGTGTGTATATAGTATTGAAGTCTACCGTGTGCTCAGATTTTTACGCGAAAAGTCACTGGCCCTATGTATAACTGTAAAAAAAAATTATTGTTTAGTAAATACTTTCATCATACTTACCTTGTTTTTCACACTCATTTTACCTTGACGTGCCGTCACACTCCGTCATACTTGAGTCTGTGCTGGTCATTATGCTTAACACCATAGTGTCCCGTCGGTTACCATGTCTCTGAAGTAACAGCATCAAAACTCGAAAATGTCTGCATAATTACAGCATTTTTCAGCTGGCCACCAAATATTTCACTGCATGGTGGTCTCCGAATTATCTGAGTACCAATTCGATGCTCACAGACCTACATTGTAAAAAAAGAAAAATCAATAGCCGAACTTCCTAAGCTGTAATAGCCCATTAATGATTCAAACCTATATATTGTGTGTAGAAAATTCACAACATGTGCCTGTAAGTCTGCGAAAATTATAGAAATCCCAAGTATTATTTCTCGGCTGGGTTGCTCCCGGAATTTTCCCACGTGAGAATCGTGACGGACGATGCCGCTGGTCGCCGNGGGTTTAGGGGATCTCCCATTTTCCTGCCCGCCCCTGAATTCCAGCGCTGCTCCATACTCACCTCGCCTCACCCTCGTCGGCTCTCAAGGCCCCGATGTTAAGAGCCGCCCAAATCTGCCCACTCCCCCGAGCGTCGCTATCGTAAAAAGTCAGAAACTTCACTACGAATCTGATTCTCACCTGAGCAAAATGTTAGAAAGTTACCATGGATGTATGAGAGAGGAAAAAAAAAACTTTCTTGTTTTCTCAGTACGCGAAGACTACGCACAGGCGTGGTAGAATTGCTGATGAGTCTTAAGAGTTTATGTAATGAGCCGTGCCTGGGATCCATCTCGATCACCAACTTAGCCTGCTGATTACAATAACTTGGCGAGAGGCCTTAGTTCCATACCTAACTTCCATAGCGCAGCTGAAGTCCACCGAGATCTTTTTTCAGCTTGCCGAAAACATGAAAATCGCATGGCGCCAAGTCTGGATTGTATGGAGGATGTTGCCATACCTCCCACTTGAATCGCTGCAGCAGTTCGGACGTTTGGCGGGCCGTGTGAGGTGTTGCGATATCGTGCAACAAAATCACACCGGCGCTCAATTTTCCCCGGCGCTCAATTTTCCCCGGCGCTTCTCTTTAATTGCTTTACGCAACCGGTTCAACGATGAGGAGGTGAAAGCAGCTGTCTCCAGGTGGTTACACAGCGCTGGAGGAGATGTCCACGCATCCGGAATCGAAAAGTTGGTTGACCGTTCCGAGAAATGTTTGCAGTGTCTTGGGGACTATGTGGAAAAGTGAACTTACATTGTGTGTTGTCAAAGCCGTGTTGCCTATGTATAGGTGGTTTCATACATGGCCATAACGTGGAAGTGTAACTTATTTATTGATTTGCCCTCGTACATGTTCGAAATCTTTTGCCGGAGCATTTGTTTAACGCGCGAGTGCAATTTTATTTCGGCAGGCCCTTATTTTGTGCTTGTGAGATACGAATCCTCGCACAATAATCAGGACGGCCGGATTTCCACGAAAACAATTCCACGGAAGCTAGATTTCAATATCCTACTTGTACGCCTGCACTTTTCTTTCCGTTATTGGCCGCGTGCCTTCGACGAAGACAGTGTGGTATTCGACTGGGCCACTGAGAATTAAGTTACTACGATAATGAAAGTCTGTGATTTGTAGCCAGGCGCATTAAGACGCGTGGCAGTTGAAACCAACCAATCGCGCAAGTGGATCGGAGTCAAAGTGTTTTGAAGTACAACTTTATAAGAAATATTTCCTCGAAAATCGGATGCCTCTAACAATAGAATGTAAATCATCACCTTTGACGCAAACATTTTCAGTTCACCGCGACGTTTATTAAAAACCAGAAAAAATTAGGGGTAGTTATTAATTTATTAAAGCGCCCTTAAGCACCCTTGCTTAACGCAAGTGTGCTTAAGGGCGCTTCCTATTGTGGAACCAGTGTAGTGAAGGGGTGGGTGTGAAATGATTTTGGGACTTCCACGATATCGCTTTCAAACAAATAACACTGCGTGCCTTTTGAAGAGAAAAACCATGCTGCAAATAAGCAACCAGGTGTAACTCAATAAGAGTTTGCGTTTTTCCGTGTTTACTTAGTACAAATCCTAATTTATAAGTTTTTCGCGGTAACTTCACACTTCTATGGAGCCCTGCTAAAGTTATACGTCCAGAATATTCCTCCGTCTCATGCAAACAAAGCTTAACAGGGTCGAGAAAATTACACCAAATTGACAGCGCACCGCATTCTTGCGCACTCACTGTAACGATATTTTGCATAAGAACTATTTCGTACTAGGCATTAACAAAAAAAA
>NQII01002195.1:263168-286886 GCA_002778355.1 Clitarchus hookeri | reverse complement strand
GGCACTGCTTATAGGGTCACAGTCTTCAGTGGTTCTCATGAAATCAGATGAGTTGAAGAGTGTTCAGAAATGTGGTGTTTGCAGTGGTCTTTAAACAAGAAATATATATATATATATATATATATATATATATATATATATATGTTAACAGAAGTATAAAACGCTTGTGATGCGTAACGTATATAGGAAACAACCAAACAATTCATAAATGAGGTGATTTTTCAAAGGTTTGATTCAAAAAGTGTGAAGAACCCGCGAACAGACTATACCCGCAATTTTCAGGGTATTAAAAATTTTACAAGACACTTTTTTGTAGAAATGTCCGGTCAAAGATGGAAAAAGTGTTTTTATTTGAAAGCGATATCGCGAAATGTGGTTGAGACAAGCCTAAAATAATAAACATGTAAAACCCTATATCCTTTTACTCGGCTTGCCCCGCATTTGACAGCCGCGTTGAATTAAAAATTCTCGGAGGGAGGCAACTCGGTAAAAATGGAATATAGAGAGGAATTTTAATAAATACAGATCAAGTGTTTCATAGCTAGCGTAACATATGAAATTTTCTAATATTTTCAAATGTCATTGCCGTTATTAATGTTTGCATTTGAATATGCTGGCAAAATGTATCGGTAGAGTAATAAAAAGGAAATAAATGTCAAAAAATTGGTTACTCAAGGAATTCCGCAGATCTCATGAGAAAAAACCTGTCCTTGCACTGCAATTCTTTTTTAAAGGGAAACCCATTGTGTCAAGATGTTTGTAAAAAAAACACTAGCTTTTCCTTATTTTTCTTACTGGTTGGTGATACAATTATATATTACCACAGATGAATTCTTGTTGATCAAGTAAAGTAAGTCAAGCAAGAATATATCTCCCAACTCAGGCGACATCCAATAATGGAGAAGCTACAAATAAATAAATCGAACAAGCGAGCAGATTTTTTTCGTAAAGTGTTTTAACTTGTGATCGTTCCTCGGTGGAAGGAGCGGTACGAGTGGCTTCAAAAATTGGAAAGATTTTAACTTGAAATGTAGTAACGAATATAACGTCTATGGTTGTCTGATGGCCTACAAATAATTTCTCAGTTATAGTTCGTCTTTAATTATATTGATTTCACACCGAACCATAAAGTGTTTTTCCAGGCGGGATCACTAATGGCTAGAGACCTGAAAAATTCGCTTATTCATTTTGAGACATGCTATAATTCAAAACACGTGTGTTGATATAACTTTAGCTATTGGTGCACATGGTGTTTGACACCTCCTGGAGAACGCTGGCCCAATCGCCGCCTTCCACTGTGACAGCAGACAACCAATGTGAATTTAAAATTTGCATATTTGTACATAAGACTGTAGAGTCTAGCCTGCAGGTCGTTGAACTAGCGAATTTTTCCTGTCTCTACTAATGGCTAAAATTGCGTGGGACTACAATATTGTAGCTACACGGCGCCCAGTGACGTAATTTTCTTTCGTGTGAGACCTGCCTCTGGCCTACCTACTGTCAGCCAATTTGAGCAGAAATTTTCATCCGGTGAGTGATGTACACGCCAAAATTACAATGATACCAGTACGGCTGTAACACACAATGCCTTCGTGTAGCTCCTAGTAAGCACATAGGCTAGGCCTAAATAACCAGAACTTTTCAGAAAGTAGACACTTTTATTTTTTTTCTAGCACGCTCGTTAAACTGAGGGCGTATGCTTGAAGATTAACTAATTATTAATAGATTTTTTACTAGATATCAACAGAAAAATATGCAGAGTCCTACAGAAATGTTTCACACTCATCATTCAATAGGCAATGTAAAATTACATAGTTTTAAGACTAGGCGGTAAAGTAAACTGGAGGTAAAATAAGTAACATTATAGCATATATGTAGGGCCAGTGACTTTTCGCGTAAAAAATCGGAGCGCACAGTAGACTTCAATACTATATACACACCTAAGCTGTTGTTATACCTCCATTGGCTGCTGGTGCCGTGTCCGTCTTTGACCAAGCCACTCAGGACTAAGTAACTCCGATACTGAACCTTCGTGATTCGTGCGCAAACGGTTAACACGGGCCAGAACATTTTTTAGCCAATCAAAGAAACTGGACGACCCTACAGTGCTTTGGACTGTATCTTGTCTCGAAATCTTTTCGCGAAATATCACTGCCCCTACATATATGTATATGGCAAATACGAACTTTGGTGTATTTCTTATCAGCACATTTAGGAATATCAAGTTAACTGCATGGCCTAGTGTTTTGCAAATACATGCCTAGCTTCAAAAGTCAAGCGACGGCGGCTTACTTTCAGCCCCAATGTAAATGCCCACACGCGAAAAAGAAAACAGAAGAATAGCGCGTCTGGACCAACAAAAATAACCCTCGCACGAAATACAAATCAGAATACTTAGCCCTACATAAATGGTTAGCCTATTTGTTTCCGCTGTAGCTATAAAAATGTTTTTTCAAAGCCTACACTGTAAGAAAAACCTTACCACTCGCTGTATTTCACTATACTGTACGTATACGTATTTACTGATGTGGCAAATTTGAGAATAATTTTTGAAGTCCGTTCTACAATGACACGGATGCGGATACGGATCACGGAAGCGGATACGGATAAGTTACGAATACACGTAAGAAAGCTGGGCAACTCCCAACTCTTCCGTGCCCGTGAATCCGTGTAGCCAATAGGAATCCGGTATTTGGTATGCCAATATTCGTTTCCGTGACCATTGTGGTACACAAGGCAAAAAGTGCATAGATTTGCCGTGGCTATTATCATTTCTGTTTTAATAGAAACGTGTAGATAGTTTGGCAGTAGTATTAGCTCAATGATAAACACTGTAAAATTATGAAAAATCAGGTATATACATTATAAAACTTATTTCATTGATTTGCAAAATCTGAGTATTTTTTTATTTCGTAAATTGCAGAACTGTAGGTTTCTTTGTATTGTAAAGTAGCTAAAGTTCATCACGATTCGTCCGCTCGTTACGGGTATGTGTTACGTGTCTATTTCCTTACGCATCCATGCATTATAGAATGGACCTTAGAGTGTACAGTATGCATGGCGATAGAAATAAAAATCTCATGAATTCACACACCAGACCTATGTTTAAGAGAAGTGAAGAAGCCACGAACATATCTGTAGAAAAGGCCTAATCAAAAAACACAAAATGAAAAATAGAAACTCAAAAACCCTTAAGCTACGCGATTGTGTTTATTTTATGAACTGAGAATAAAGCAGTACTTATTTCTCAAATAACAAAATGTCACTTTCATCACTTGGATATTTTTTTCTGTTTGCAAAACTGTCTGTCAAAATTTATAGTACACGATAAAAAATATTCTGTACTAGTTAAAAAAAAATTTTTGGAAGCTAGTTACCAAAGGTTTTATTGTATTTTTACATCTAAAATATTTTAACTTTACAACACATTGTTTTGGAAAACGTACAAAATCTTTTACGTAGCTCAGTGTATAGGTGTGACAAACTCGAAGTCTACAACAATTGCTTATTCAAGTTCAGCCTTGGTTTTACACATTCCACAATAAGGTTTTGTGAGATTTACTTAAACTTATTTATAGTGTTACAAACATTACTTTTGGCAGCTGGTTTGCAAATAATTCCTTATAAAAATACAACAAAAAATTGTAGTGTATTTACTTTGAATTTTTATATGCACATAAAGTATACTTAAATACGTGCGTAAGTGGAATGCTGCTTATCCCAAATGTCGAGAATCAATGTCAAGGCATGCTTAGATTTTTTTAAAGTAAACACGTTTCTAGCCCTATGTTTTAAAAAAAAATATTAAAATAAAATTTGCGTATTTCAAGTTGATGAATTTCTATAGATCTACAGAGAAAAATTATGTTTAGTAGTCAGTACAAAATATTTTGTTGATATAGGCATACAACTCACGAAAGTTTCGATGTTAAGAACAGGATAATTGCTTGGTGAATACAAAGCTCTCTTTTATTGGGAAAAAAATTAGCCTTCTGTTTGTAATCAATAAAAAAACAGTTTTGTATTCACCTCAGGAAAATTTTACCACTCAACACCTTTTGTGGGGCCTACTGTCGCAAAATGTTAAAGCGATTACGAATTATTTTCAGTGTTGTTATAATTAAAAAATAACCGGTAATTAATTATGATTATTAATAAGTACTTTTCAACGATAAACTAAGGTAATTTAAATTGAAATTCCTGCTTCAAAATATTTTTCATTGTCACCTGTACAAAAGCTAAGAAAATTACAAAAGTATCATTTTAGAAAAATGTTCTACTCTTTAGTGTCAAAAAAAATTTAAAAGTATTTACATACGTAATAATAGTTCCCTTACAGCCTAATTTCCACTTATAGGCCTATACGTTAAGTAACTAAAATCTCTTATTGATTCGCTTCATAAACATTCTGAAATTCACTTTTTTTTTTATTTCATTTATGAATAAATTCATGCCTTGGTTTAAGCTATAGCTGTTCCGACAATGAATACTAAAATTTTTCATATTCAAGTCTAAAAAATACAAATATGCAAATATAAATATATATATATTTATATATATATATATATATATATATATATAAGCCTTGGAAGGTCTACAGTTTTAACAATAATTTTTTCACCAATATTTTGCATTAAAACTTATATCATTAATAACTATTCGAAAGTCACAGTGTTAATGTGTTACGCTTATTTACGTCACCATGGTAGCTTCATGCTAATTATTGCCTGTGCACGAAGAAATTATTCTTGACTTGCGCTTATAACCTACAAGTATGATTAGAAAGCTAGCGTATCTATACCAGGTATGTAGCTTAAGTTGAGATAGTTATTTATGTGATTTATGGCGATAATATTTCAGAGCCTTAGGTAACTATTTATGTCATCAATTTTTCCTTCCGTTTTTCCTGTAATTTGTGTGATTAAGTAATTTCTTCATTTAGCTGTGCTTTCGAGAGTCCAATCATTACTAACACGTGAGTGATTCGACTTCTAAGCCGAGTCGAATACCCAGCATAAAATCGTAACAATGTTGAGTGGCTAGTATTTGAATAGCGCAAAATATTTCCCCGGAAAATAACATTGCTTTATTTGAGTCGCATTTTACGTCAACATAATTACCATCAATGTGTAGGCCTACAGCGTATTTGGCAACGTCACGAATCGTAGATTAAATTTCAGTTTGAAAACAAGTTAGATGATAACACGTCATCTGCGTCCATTAGTATATATACGGCGTGCAACAAACCCGTGTTTTCTATCAGAACTTTCAACAATCTTGTGTTTCTCCAATCTTGTGTACGTTCCATATGACGCATCATTTACTGTAGGTCTACTACTTTTCAAAGTCGCAAAAAAAAAATACCTCTTGTCAACAAAGCGGTAGAATGATTAGTCTACAGCCAGTTTGTTCCAGCCCTATACGTGCGAAATTGGAGGAAGAACATGAATATTTGTAGCAGCAGAGGTGTGCGACAGTCCCGTCAGTTTACACGTTTAGATGAATAATTGGCGAAATGACATAACAAAGTAGATATTTATTGGGGAAAGGGGAGCATTGTGCTAGCAGCCCTGTATCCTCCAAAAAAAACTGTCTTCTTAGAGTTTGTTCGCGGTTTCTTCACACTTTTTGAAGCAAACATTTGAAAATCGCTTCCTCTATGACGTACTTGGTTGTTTTGCAAATATGTCATGTATCACAAGCGTTTTATACGTCTGTTAACGTGCAAGTATATTATATAAATATATGTTACACAAAAAATATAATATGTTGTATATAATTAGGGCCAGTGACTTTTCGCGTAAAAATCGGAGCACACAGTAGACTTCAATACTCTATACACACCTCAGTTGTTGTTATACCTCCATTGGCTGCTGGTACCGTGTCCGTCTTTAACCCAGCCACTCAGGACTAAGTAACTCCGACACTGAACCTTCGTGATTCGTGCACAAACGGTTAACACGGGCCAGAACATTTTTTAGCCAATCCAAGAAGCTGGACGACCCTACAGTGCTTTGGACTCTATCTTGTCTCGAAATCTTTTCACGAAATATCACTGTCCCTTTATATAATTAATATGGATTTAAAAAAAGAAAATACGTGTGTTGATAATATATACCTATTAAAAACAGTTCTCATGCAAAATAGTAATATACTGGGTGCGCGCGAATTCGATGCCTCGTCCCTTCGGTGTAATTTTCTAGACTCGGTTAAGCTTTGTTTGCACGAGGCGGAGGAATAGCCTAAAAGTAGAACTTTAGCAGGCCTTCTCAATAGCCAAAAGTAATCATGAATGGACTGTATTTTTGAGTTTGGTTGTCCCACGTATGACAAGCCTTGCAACTTGGGGGGGAGACCCGGAAATTTTAAGCGCCTGTTCATTCTCGGCAAGCAGGACTCCGCAGTCTTGCGTGTACTCGAGCCCCATTGGCTGACGTTCATCCCAGATCAGGTATAATCTACTCACGGTTACTTCCAACTTAGCTGAAGCCCTGCTTAAGTTCTACTTACAGGATATTCCTTAACCAAGTCTAGAAAATCAGACAACGCATCGCATTCGTGCGCACTCAGTGTAATAACATTTTGAATGAGAACTATTTGTTACTACACATTACTAACGCACCTATTTTTTCACTATTTTCAAAAGAAATATGATCTATATTTTATAGATAAAATATATCACTGCCCCAGTGATATTTCGCGAAAACATTTCGAGATAAGATACAGTCCAAAGCACTGTAGGGTCGTCCAGCTTCTTTGATTGGCTAAAAAATGTTCTGGCCCGTGTTAACCGTTTGCGCACGAATCACGAAGGTTCAGTGTCGGAGTTACTTAGCCCTGAGAGGCTTGGTCAACGACGGACACGGCACCTGCAGCCAATGGAGGGATAACAACAGCTGAGGTGTGTATATATTATTGAAGTCTACTGTGTGCTCCGATTTTTACGCGAAAAGACACTGGCCCTAAATATAAGTAAAAGATCAATTTAACGTAAGTATGATACTTTTATGTTAACAGAAGTATAAAACTCTTGTGATATCAGCATGGTTGGGAAACAGCCAAGCACAGAATACATGGAGCGATTTTTCAAACGTTTCATACAAAAAAAATGCTAAGATATCGTGAATAGACTATAGAATTTGTTTACAGTTTAGCGGCTTAAATACACCAAGGACGTGTCCTGCATAAAGCTGGCCGTTTGAAAAGAAAATCAAATGGAGCCTACGTGTGTTCGACTTCTAGGTTATTGTTCTCAGGTGAATTAAATAAATGTTCGAGTCTCTTCTTATTGAGCCTGTATACAACGGTAAATGTTTCCATACGAGCTCGGGCAGAAGCTTCCACGAGATATGTTGCCCGAACGTGCATGCGAGCAGTTGTGGAGGGTTCCTTGGAATAACCTTCGCCCAACGAGACAAGTAAAGACAAGCGCATTATGCGCTTATGCACAAAGTCTAATCGTTCTGTTTTTATATGTGGAACTTTAGTGCTAAGTAAACACGAATATTTACCATAACTTCCATACAATGCTGTTTTACAACCAGTAAACATTTTAGTGGTTTTTGTTATTTACTACTTATTCGTATCTAACTGTCTTAATGTCTCTTCCTTAAAACAAAATTTAAAAAATGACTCTGCCACACTTTCTCTGATTGGCTAAACTTTCAACCTTGTAGGAAACCTTCCATCGAAAATTGCACCCGACCAATTACGAAAAGTCCTTGGAAACGACCAGCAGATGGCCGAATCTCCCATAGAACCCTCCATACTAGCGGCCTTGCAGGCTTGTATGGAATATTCGAAGGAATCTTCCATCGTGTTATACGGGCTTTAGGACTTGATGTACAGTAGCCTAACTCTGATTAGTCCAGTTCAAAGACGACGTAGCGAACCACACAGATAACCAGGTACACACCTCAAAAAAATGTTTTGCGTCACCGGGATTTCTAAGTCATAATGATAATTCACAGAACTACCGTCGAATATACAGGCGATTTTGTCTTGTAAGAAAATGTGGCGTTTCTAATCGGCGTCGTGGTCAGAATTTTTCTCTGGACACTGACTCTACAATATGGATTTTTCATAGACCTCTTGTTTTTTAAGTAGTCCTTTTAACCGATGTGAAGAGTTTCTTCTTTTTGAAATTAAGTGCTGGCACCTGTATATTTTTCATAAATGAACCCGGATTTTCCCGTTAAATTGGTTTGTCGATAAAGTTGAGTTGAACAAGAAAATCCACAAATAAAATAGACGGCGATCGACCGAACGGACAGACAGACCAGTATATTTTAAAAAATTAACAGGTCTCTATATTTAATTTAAAAACAACAATTCACAAACATAAAACTATGTTTTTAAAAATTTCTACAGATTGACGAACATGCGGTATATGTTGTCAAAATAGATTCATCTCGATGATTCCATTAAAAAAATCCACGAAATAAATAGGCGATGATCCGCCAAATGGACAGACAACCAAATAAGTTTTAAAAAACCTAATAGTACAATAGATACTAATTAATAAATATCAATTTATTGACATAAAAATACACTTTCAAAAATTTTACACGTGTACGAACATGCGGAATGTGTTTTCAAGACAGGTTTACCTCTACAACGACCCTAAGAATAAATACAAAATAAACATAAAAAATTAAGAAAATTATTGAATCATTAAATTGCTATAATCACCCTGACTCCGAAGAAGAGAGGGCGGGACAGAGAGGGAGAGAGAGAACTTAAGACAGGGTAAGAAGAAGTTCACTCGAACACAAGCCTGGATAATACGACAACCTTACGGCACAGCTGATGCGCTTTGTCACATAATGTACACCTTTCTTTTCAGAACTAGGCGCTGAAAAATTATAATAACATTTCAGACGAAGCTATATCAGACTTCTCACGGCAAGGTGGCAGACCGGCTGGGAACACGGGAGGGTTGATTTCTTCCAGATGCAGTCGATAAATGTCATGGTAGCCTATAATCTTGTTTCGTCTGAAAACGTTTCACCGTTAGTAGGCCACGAGAGCATAAAGGAGCAGTTGAAAATGCCGCAACCTCTACCAAAGAAGTCAAAATGTACTAAAATAAATATGAACAAATTAAGCAAAATTAACTGGAAATTATTTACTAAAAATTGAAATTAACAATTGTAATTAGTTTCCCTTGGGTGTCCACTTGAAATTAAAATATATTCTTCATTGGGAGGTGTTTTTCTTATCGTGCAAAGTGCTTACTTCAGAAATCAAGGTTCAGCCCCTCCCAAAATAAAGCCCTATGTACAAAATTGAGCAGGAGTAATAGATAGGTCTACTGTTAGGCTGAATAGTGAAATTTCGACTGTGAATTCAGTAATGCCTAAAGACTCCCAATGATGGAGATCACTTAGTTGTTACCTCTAAGAGACGCTTCTGTTTCAATGTATTCAGTTAAGAGCAGAATTTTTTAAAAAGTTCACTTCAAAAATTATTTAGTTTATTGTAAACGATCTGTAGATAGGCCTAAAGAAGATTCGTCTGTGATATTTGAAAAAATGCTTTGCTGTAGATACAATAAAAAATTGTATTGTTACAAACTATTTTTAGAAGGTTACAAGTTTAATATGATATTTCGTGATAACGACTTTCTCTCCCCACGTGATGCAATGTGTCAGATAGGTAGGGCCAGTACCTTTTCGCGTAAAAATCGGAGCACACAGTAGACTTCAATACTATATGCACACCTCACCTGTTGTTATACCTCCGTTGGCTGCTGGTGCCGTGTCCGTCTTTGGCCAAGCCACTCAGGACTAAGTAACTCCGACACCGAACCTTCGTGATTCGTGCGCAAACGGTTAACACCTGCCAGGACATTTTTTAGCCAATCAAAGAAGCTGGACGACCCTACAGTGCTTTGGACTGCATCTTGTCTCGAAATCTTTTCGCGAAATATCACTGCCCCTACAGAAAGGTCAATTCACGATTCCCCTGTTGGCATGTTTAACATTTAATCTGTATTTATCTACAGATAATGTGCCGCTTAAAAAATTGTTGTGTTGCAGATTTACACAACAAACAGCACGCCTTAATTTAAAATTTTAGAGACAGGCGTGACAGTAAGGATGCAAAAACACTGTGGCTTGTGGATGTTTTAAGAAAAATCAGGAACTTAATATGTATGCTTAGAAACGACATAACGTGTCGTTATCCTTACGTTTGATGTCATCAGCCACTGAAAAATAGTCCTACTGACACTATGCCTACGCAACGTGTGAGGAAAGTGTCGTTTCTACAACTTACTCGCAAATTACATGACTCGTGCATCGACGATGAGCTGATTCCAGGAAAAAAGTGTTTGTACCTTTGTAAAAAGTAACCATAGATCTCGTTAACAATTTCAATTAGGTGCGTTCGCAAGTACAGAAAATTTTTGTAAATTAAAATAGTGTGGAATAAACATAAAATAAAAATATGAATGCACTTCTCTGCTAGCGACATCTACTAATATTCTTCAAAAATTTATACTGTATAAAAAAAAAATTCTTTTCAGGTTATGCTGACCTCGGGCTATAAGGCCCTCAGTAACAATTGGAACATGTTATTTCCAGAAATGGCGATCGAAATGATTATGTCAGCTTTTTTGGCGAATCTTAATACGACAAAAATATTCTTATTGTCATCATACTAAAATGTTGAACGTTTTAAAAACAATTCGCAGTAAACCACTTGCAAATTTTTTTTTTCTAATACTACAGGTGAAATGTTGTGTATTTACAACACATAAATATATAATATTACAACATTCTAAATTAATAGGGCCTATGGTGTATATCTCCATGATTTAATAAATGTGTGACCAACAGTAATTACTTCTTTAAATAAAAAGTTGATTTATATTTTTAAATCACAAAGTGTAGAAAAACTTGCTGTAATATACTTGTAGTAAGTATTACAAAAATATTCTTGCCAGCTAGCTTCCAATTTTCTTTTTGCAAAAATACAAAAAAAGAATACTGCGTACGACTGTAATAAGTTTACACAATGTCCTGTGAATCATCGAAAAAAAGTATGCAATTTTACACGAATGCAATATTTTTTGGTTCAAATTGTTTACGTCATATTCTGCGCTTTTCAGCAGGCACCGGCTAACCAATTAGGCTAACGGTTCATTGGGTGACACCGGCTCGTTAGGAAATAATTCATGGGCGTAACGGAATACCGCGACACGATGGTACAATTAATTTATTTATTGTGAATTATACTGTGAAGTTGTTTGCGCAATTAGAAACATTTGTAAAAATGCAATAGTGTACATCGTAAAATTTCTTCGCATAACGTAGCAAGAGATGTGTTTGTAATATGTTCACATTTATAAGATGTGTACACTGATCAGGAATCGCTTTAATGCGCGAAGTCAAAAGTTATCAAACGGTTACATTCTGTGGTGAATATTTCACTTAAGAACAGTGAAAGTGTTAACGAATGGCTCGACATTAAAAAAAATTATCACTAATTTAAAAAAAAAAAATTCTTGTAACTTTTTTTTTATAGTAGTTCAAAAAACTAGTTTACCGTTTCGCTTTCTTCCCTAGGAAACAGAGAGGTTCGTGCAATCTTGCGGTTATGTGTGTTCCCTCGCCCAGTAACTTTTGAAACTAACCGAACAGACTGTAACAGACTCTACCAGGCTGTAATAGACTGTAACAGACTGTAACAGGAATGTAATTTCGGTATCTGTCGTCCGGACGCAAACATTCATAAAACGATTTATTCTGCAACTATAAAATTATTGTGAAAGTGGGAAATCCACCTGAAGACTTTATATGTCATTATGAAATGCAGAAATTCTGAAAACTACTAACCTAAATTCTTCCCAGGAGGTGACGTTATTATAATATTGTTAAAGTTAGTGTAAGACGGTATAATCCCATAAAAAGAAGACCGCATGTTGCAAGAAGTGGTTGTTCATTGCGGTTTTAATACAAGAGTTGCTATGAGTCAAGTTGCACTGCCCCGAAGTAATTTTTTTTTTTGTAAGTGTGATTCAAAAGATTTATTTTCCTTCCTATCTTATTTATATTTATATCACTGTTGTATGAGAGAGTAGATTTAAAAAATAATTTGTTTCCATTTCTGAACAATGTTGATTGAAATATAAGCCTATACACTCTAAGCCCGAATCAGTGAAATTACATTTACTGAAAGTCAGTTGATAAGCTACATCAGACTGGCAAACCAAGGAAATATACTGGGAACAAGTGACTTATGGCAGTGTCATTCTCGACATTCACTGGGAATCACAAATAAATCAGTGAAATTCAACCTTCTATCCATAAGGTAGGTACTTATTGTCAGTCGCTAAATTGTCACTATTTTTCACTGATTTGGCTAAATTCTCACTGTTTCAGATTTAGATTGTAGGCTATGTAGTAATGTTACAAATATGTATTGCATTTTAACACGAAAACATATTGTATCTTAGTTCTCATTCTAAGAAGCTATTCGGAGATTTTCCATACCAGTGTATACGCTTGCTGAGAAAGAGGAAAAGGTAATTTTTGTTCCCCTATACATTCATTGTAGCGTTCCTACATTGCTGAGAAAACAGTCAAACAGGCAGGGAAATTCCCGACATAGCATAAGACTTAGTAGCGACGCTAAAGATTCCTATATCTGCAGATTGATGTGCGGTATTATTTCCATGCAGTGTATAGGTTAATAACTTCCATTACAGTTTACGAAGTTCACCAGACATCTTATTACAGTGTAGGACAAAAATTATTTTTTGTAATGCACTGACATGGCGAGAGCAGCAAGGATTGTGATCTCCGCGATAAATAACACCTACACGCAGACGTGTGTACGATGAATAGCGAGGCCTGTCATTAGACACTCGATTTTCGCGCAGAGTTCACAACTCAGCTTTGATCCACTTCCGCAATTGGAGAGATTTGCTGTTATTAATCATCTGATAGGCTCCTCTGCTGCCCGCTAGTTGCAGGCGCTAAGGGCTGGAGTCACCAATTCTGACCGTCCTAGTCAAATATCACAAAGACACGCAACCAATCACCAATGACAAAAATTGCAGGTGGGCACTTAAGATATTAAAGTCTAGCATGTGTAAAAAAATGCCCCCCCCCCCCTTTTTTTTCCCCTGTTGCAAAAATCGGATGTCCCTATCGTAAAGAAAAGTTTGTATAGTCCATTGACGGTTACAACTTTTCTGAAGCCCTACGAAAATTCTATAACCCTACATTCAGGCTATTACTCCGCCCCATGCAAATATAACTTATAACTAGGGGCAGTGATGTTTCGCGAAAATATTTCGAGACAAGATACAATCCAAAGCACTGTAGGGTCGTACAGATTCTTTGATTGGCTAAAAAATGTACTGGCCCGTGTTAACCGTTAGCGCACGAATCACGGAGGTTCAGTGTCGGAGTCACTTAGTCCTGAGNCGAATCACGAAGGTTCAGTGTCGGAGTCACTTAGTCCTGAGTGGCTTGGCCAAAGACGGACACGGCACCAGCAGCCAATGGAGGTATAACAACAGCTGAGGTGTGTATATAGTATTGAAGTCTACTGTATGCTCCGATTATTACGCTAAAAGAGTCCGTGGCCCTAAATATAACTAAGTCTTGAAAATTAGATCTAAGGAACGAGACATCGCGTTCGCGCACACTCACTTTAATTTTTTCCACGAGGCCCGTTTCTTACTAGGTATTACCTCTGTTTTAGTTGATGTAAATTATAAATGAGATATTATAATTTATAAATAAAAATACAACCTCAAGTACAATCTGACCGGAAATAATATACGTTTATGATAACAGGCGTGTAAAACGCGTGTGATGCACGACTAGGGGACAGGTGCTTTTTTTCGCGAAAAGTTTTCAAGACAAGTTGTTCTCCAAAACACTTCAGTTCACATGCACTTTCATGGTTTGTTGATTTTAAATGTCTCCGCGAATCAGGGAACGTCAAGTATCGGAGTACTTCGTTACGATCGGCCCAGTCAAATAAGAACACACCCTCTCACGTGGACACGCGGCAAATGACCAAAGGAAGTTACGGTCGTAGACGTAGGATGTTGAAGTCTAGCGTGACCGTCAATATTTCCGCGGGGGAAACACCTGTCCCTATGCATGACTAGGGCCAGTGACTTTTCGCGTAAATATCGGAGCACACAGTAGACTTCAATACTATATACACACCTCAGCTGTTGTTATACCTCCATTGGCTGCTGGTGCCGTGTCCGTCTTTGACCAAGCCACTCAGGACTAAGTAACTCCGACACTGAACCTTCGTGATTCGTGCGAAAATGGTTAACACGTGTCAGACCATTTTTTAGCCAATCAAAGAAGCTGGACGACCCTACAGTGCTTTGGAATATATCTTGTCTCGAAATCTTTTCGCGAAATATCACTGCCTCTAAGCATGACGTATTTAGAAGATAACCAAGCACCCGATAGATGGGGTTGATTTTTCGAATGTTCGATTCGAAGCGTGTGACAATACCGCGGGTAGGCTTAGTCGCTGGCGCCGCTGCGAAAGCCGCTCCGCTAAAGCACAGTGATGCAAACAGCGCGCGCATATCATTCGCGGGAAACCACGACTGTTGTCGTCAGCGACGCGCAATGCGGTTCACCGTCGACTTCACCTTGAAGTGGGCCTGCTCGCACACACTGCCATTTTTTTTTTCCTTCTCTTTATTTGTAGGCCTGCAGGGAATTATTCTAAAACTAGCCGCCACAAATATTTTTTTTGCAACACCTATACATAGGGGCAGTGATATTTCACGAAAATATTTCGAGACAAGAAACAGTCCAAGGCACTGCAGGGTCGTCCAGCTTCTTTGATTGGCTAAAAAATGTTCTGGTCCGCGTTAACCGTTTGCGCACGAATCACGAAGGTTCAGTGTTGGAGTTGCTTAGACCTGAGTGGCTTGGTCGACGACGGACACGGCACCAGCAGCCAATGGAGGTATAACAACAACTGAGGTGTGTATAGAGTATTGAAGTCTACTGTGTGCTCCGATTTTTACGCGAAAAGTCACTGGCCTAGCTATACATGTTTTAAAACTCTACGTCTCTCTATCTGTCTGTCTGTTAGTGCGCTTATCACTCGAGAACCACGTACCAGATTTAAGTGTTTCTTTTTTATTCATAGCTATGTTCTCTGACCAGGTTTTAGTATATATTTTGTTACGTAAAGTAACATAAGGAATAAGCAGTGACGATAATAGTGAATCAAGTCGGAAAAAAGTTTGCCGCCAGCGCGCTCTCTTGCAATACGCTTTCTACGCCGTTAAAGATGGAACAATATCATCTAGTAAAGAATTGTGTATAATAAAAGACCTAAAAAAACTCCACGGTAGCATATATATGTCTATAATATAGAAATACTAATAAGCGTTTTAACCATTTAATTCACCGAGACGTTGAGTTTTATAATATGTATAGAGTACAGAAGATTAACACTAAGTAAGATTCAACTTAATTAAAAAAAAAAACCTACACAATAATTCTGTAGTCCACACGAGTGTAGTCGCGGGCCCAGCTAGTTACAAATAAATTAAGAGTACACTTCGCGAAACCTTAGTGCGGAACGTGTAAAACTACTGTTGGATTTTGACAAGCAAATTTTGTAGACTTCAAGTTTATTATAAACACTGAGCTACATAAACAATTCTGTATATTTTCTATACTAATGTCTTATAAATGTGCCTACGATATATCAGTGGTGGTTACAAGAAAATCTTCGACATCTCCGATATGTCGTAAATTTTCCATGTCATGTAAAAACTTCCATTCTAGTATAAAGTTAACTGGAGGAAAAATTTACTCCATCTATTTTACAACGCCAAAAAGAATTACGGGATTGCACCCAAACATTTAACGTTTTATGGCTGGTCCTGCCTAACATAAACAGTTATATTTAATTTAACGCATTCAGACTTAGTGTGCACAACTGTGTATAAAGGCTGTTTATGATAAAGTAAGCATTTTTGAAATCAACCTTTGAGAAATGTCACTGCTCCGACCTGTATCTATTTTAACGGGCGCACTTAGTGGCATCCGTACTGTAAAGTTGGTAACGACTGAGGGAAAGTAGTTCCATGTCTTAACGTTGAAATAAAATTGTTAGGTAAAGCATTTGGGAAAACTGAAGTGATTTATCGTGCTTTGTGTTTTTTTTTTTTTTATGCATCCAAGTGTAAGAATGAGCAAATTTGTAAATTTACTTTTCTAATAATTTCACAGTTTCATTTGACCGACGCAGGAACATAATTTATCAGGATTTTTGGCAGTGTTAATACTGCATATAGCGGAAGAATACATATCGTGCTTGCAAGCAGATCTGAAGCAGGGTTTGCAAAAGTGCTCAGTTTGCCGTGAACAGCATATAGGCCTACACAGTAATAACATGTCTGTACTTGTTACAAACAATTCTTCGGAAACTACAGTAGTTGCCAAATAGTTTCTTGTAGCTCTGCAGCTGAAATATTGTATGTTTATAACACATTGGGCTTATTTATTTGTTTATGCCGTTCAATGTTTATAACAATCCTGAAGTCCAAAACTCTTTTGTTTGTTAAATTTCAAGGTTAGTTTTACACATTCCGCACTAAGGTTTTGTGAGATTTATTCTAATTTATTTTTAGTGTTATAAAAATATGTTTGGTAACTTGTTTACAAAGAATTCCTTGTACAAATATTAAAAATAATACAGTCTACAACGCATATGAAGGTTACGTGTTTTTTTTTTTTTTTGCGTGTACAGTGCACTGCGTGGTTCAGCACGTAAATGATCTTCCCGTGCGTAACTGATTCGCAAACCGCGTCGATGGTGCAGATCACAACTGGGTCGTGTTACTGTAGCCGGCCACAAAGCCCACACCTCGTCGGCTATCACAGAAAGAATAATTTTGTAAACCGAACTGGAAACTTCTCGTAACAACACAAATGCGAGTACTTCTACAAAAAAAAAATTGTTTGTAAACCTGTTGAATTTGTGCTTGTGCAAAAAAATGGGATGCGTAGACGTGCAAAAAAATACATGCAGTAATACTGCAATTTTTAAATAAAGTTTACAACCTTTAACTTGTAATGTTACTAAAAACTGTTTTGTCAACCAGTTTCCCGATTTTTTTTTGTAAAATTACAAAAAGAAATTTGTGGTGACGACAAAACAAGCGTTGTGTCGACATTAGTACAGCGCTCACCATTAATTTTGTTATTTGCAACATCTAAAACTGTAAGTTAAGGTAGGTCTGAAAGGTTTTAAACCTTGTACAATTTATAACGAGAAATAATATTGCCTTATAGCGGGGGAAAAAAATTTATCGCTTGTTGGGTTTTTAATGTATTGTGTATATCTGAAGTTTCAGTTTCGCTATACTGACTACCATCCCTATTTAACTGGGTAAATGGTAACTTAATTCTGCTACTCCCGTGTTTTGCCTGTGAGAAGCTAGTCACAAAGGAAGCGAGATGATTCACTATTTTTAAAAATTACGTTTCCACAACAGAAAATTTTCGCGATATAGGCCTACCACCTTCCCAAAGAACCACACTTCTGTGTTGGAAAAAGTAGGCCTTGTAATCAGACTTGGCAGATTTCTAAGTTTTTAAGCTATAGATTTAACAAAAAATTTACCACACACTGAACAATTCCTGTAGAGACATGTTATTTGTTACAAACAATTCTTTGAAAACTTTTTGCCAAATTTTTTCTGTAGCGTTACAAGTAACGACAAATTGTTTCATGAAACATACAAAACTGATCATGTATCTTTGTGTTTATAATAGGCGTCATGAAATGTACAGTAGGCCTACTTGCTTGTTTAAATTCAACGTTAGTTTTACACATTNTGTGTTTATAATAGGCGTCATGAAATGTACAGTAGGCCTACTTGCTTGTTTAAATTCAACGTTAGTTTTACACATTTCAGCGTAACGTGCTGTATTTTTTTTTTCAGTTTAATTGTTACAAAACTTATCATGGTAACTAAATTTTGAAAGAANTCAGCGTAACGTGCTGTATTTTTTTTTTCAGTTTAATTGTTACAAAACTTATCATGGTAACTAAGTTTTGAAAGAATTTTCGCAAAATAATCACAACAATATTTACAATGCACCTACACGGCTATGTTAAATTCGCGAACAATTTCTTATAGGCTATTGGTGGTAAAGTGAGCAGTTTTTAAGGCTCTGCTAGAATTTAATTTTCATCCCATTTCTAAAATTTCTGTCACCTTTTTATATAAACATGGCCATGTGACTAATAAACACAGTGTATACATTTCATTGCTCTCAAAAGTTAACACCTGAGACGGCAATAAAGTATATTTATTAGTGGTTAATGCCTTTTGAGAGCGCCTTAACAAGTGCTCACTTCGCCGTGAATAGTATATAGGGGCAGGTGACGCATTCAACACGATAGGACCAATCAGTTGGGACAGGTGTTTTTCGCGAAAAGTTTTCAAGACCAGTTGTACGCCAAAACACTTTAGTTCGTATGCGCTTTCGTGGTTGGATGATTTTAAACGTCACGTGCCTCGAGCGTATGCTCGCGAATCACGGACGTTCAAGTATCGGAGTGCTTTACTACGATTGGCTCAGTCGAATAAGAACATGTCTTCTCGCGTAGACAAGCGGCCGATGATCAAAGGAAGTTGGGGTTGCAGGCGTAGGATATTGAAGTCTAGCATGACCATAAGTATTTTCGCGAAAAAAAACACCCGTCCCTACCAATCAGCTTATCGTGTGGTGCGACTGGGAGGTTACAGCCAACGTGAGAGAAGAGCAACGAAATATCTGGCGGAAGAAAAGTGGCGCCTATTTCCAGATAGCGACGACGAAGTACTGTTCTGTACTATTGAGACCAGGGCTCCAACCCAAGCTTGCATCTCATAGGACGCCGCCATAATGCCGCGATCATGCCTATACTTAGGGGCAGTGATAGTTCGCGAAAAGATTTCGAGACAAGATAGAGTCCAAAGCACTGTAGGGTCGTCCAGCTTCTTTGATTGGCTAAAAAATGTTCTGGCCCGTGTTAACCGTTTGCGCACGAATCACGAAGGTTCAGTGTCGGAGTTACTTAGTCCTGAGTGGCTTGGTCAAAGACGGACACGGCGCCAGCAGCCAACGGAGTTATAACAACAGCTGAGGTGTGTATATGGTATTGAAGTCTACTGTGTGCTCCGATTTTTACGCGAAAATTCACTGGCCCTACCTATACTTACTGTAGCCTACTTGCAGCTAAGCAGCTTAAACCGTCGTCAAGATATGAAACGCTGCTGCCTACACTGTAGTTTCTTTTGTATTCGTACAAGAATGTTTTTGGACCCCAGTTGCGGGGGATTTTCTTCTAACACTACAAATAAATTAGCCCATCACTGTATACATTAATTTTTCATTTCAGGTGTTGCAAAGGAAGAAATTTGTGGTGTGAAACGTACTTACGAATTTCCTATAAGAACTGGCACTCTGCGACCTATAAAAATGGTTTCAGTAAATCCAAGGGACAATAAGCAGCCAATTATATAATAGATTGTGTGTCAGTAACAGCCAATAGCATTGCCAAGGGAAAGACGCCGTCTGTATTGGTGTTGGCTTCTGGACTCGCACAACACCGACAATGAGTTCACCTATTTTGCAACAGGTCAGGCGTGAACTAGTATACTCGGGATAATAGGTTAAGGAGTTAGAGTAGATTTCACAAAACCTATGTGTGGAATGTACAAAACTAATAATGGCTTTTAACAAGCAATTACTGTAGACTTTCACGACAAAATGTGTTATAAACATTGAGCTTCATAAACAATTTTTTAGGTTTTATAAAATAGTGTATTGTAGGCCTAGATAGGTAGGCTTACATACAATATAGTAAGAATGAAATCTTTGGCGGATAGTTTCCAAAAAAATTGTTTGCATCAAGTACCTGCAGAGATTTTTTACTGTGTAAGTAATTTACTATTTACCCTTTCAGTCACAGATAAATATTAAATTTTAGGTGTTGCAAGTAAACAAATGTATTCTTTTGAACTGCACAGGTGCCGGTATAACGCTGCCATAATGTTTGAACCAATTAAAATGTTTGTGAGCATGGGTGCTGTTTATGACACAGAGGAATAGTCTCAACAACTAATTATGTCTCTATTTACTGCATGTGCAGACTATTAACTTCACTTCCTGTGTAACATCACATACACTCTAAATTAATTTTGTTCTCTTACAAAAAAAAATTGGAACCGAATTACCAAACATTTTTTTGAAGTGTTAAACAAAAATTATTTTTTTTTTTTTGTAAAAAATTGCGATAATTTTGTTTTAACATTACAAATTAAGGCTTGCATTTCAATTTGAGAAGTCGGAACGAAATTATTTTTATAATGCTCCCGAAAACAACTGCAATGAAAAATAAATAATATAGGCTANACTGTGTAAGTAATTTACTATTTACCCTTTCAGTCACAGATAAATATTACATTTTAGGTGTTGCAAGTAAACAAATATATTATTTTGAACTGCACAGGTGCCAGTATAACGCTGCCATAATGTTTGAACCAATTAAAATGTTTGTGAGCATGGGTGCTGTTTATGACACAGTGGAATAGTCTCAACAACTAATTATGTCTCTATTTACTGCATGTGCAGACTATTAACTTCACTTCCTGTGTAACATCACATACACTCTAAATTTATTTTGTTCTCTTACAAAAAAAAATTGGAACCGAATTACCAAACATTTTTTNTTATTTTGTTCTCTTACAAAAAAAAATTGGAACCGAATTACCAAACATTTTTTTGAAGTGTTAAACAAAAAATTTTTTTTTTTGTAAAAAATAGCGATAATTTTTTTTAACATTACAAATTAAGGCTTGCATTTCAACTTGAGAAGTCGGAACGAAATTATTTTTATAATGCTCCCGAAAACAACTGCAATGAAAAATAAATAATATAGGCTANTTTGAGAAGTCGGAACGAAATTATTTTTATAATGCTCCCGAAAACAACTGCAATGAAAAATAAATAATATAGGCTAGGATGAAAAATCTTTCTACTTGTATTTTAAAAAATTAATCGCCCGCGCCGTGTTAATTTCCCTTCTTGGAAAGGATTGAGGATAGTTATTTTGGAAATTACTGCATTTCAGAAGGTTTTTAAGTCTGCAGGTAGATTGAACAGTTGCAAAGATGAAGTTTTAAAACTGTAGAATAGGCCAATATAGTTTTATGAACTTCGCGTCGGGGTGACAATTACTGGCATTGCCAACCAGCAAATTATCATTACAGCCTGTTCGGTTGGTTACAAAAATAACAGGATAGGTAACTTTTATATATATATATATATATAACAGCGTGATGGTATGAGCTTTTTAAGTAAAGTAAAAGGCAATTAAGTGTTTTACTCTGTAGAAAAAACATTATAAGAAAACCTTTACTCCCGATTCATTCGTAAACATGTTAATTTGTGATATTTTGCAATTTTGACGTCGCGACATAAAGTGATTCCTGGCCGTTACAAAGAAGGTGTTTACGACAGGATATCACTGTGTATTTTTTACAAAGTTCTGTAAATGTACAAAAAAAATTTCACAGTAACATTTACAAAAAATTTTTTGCAGAGCACGATACTATGACCAAAGACCCGTAAATTTCGTGGATGTATTCGGCAACAAGCTAGACTGCACAATCCTTTGTACACAAGAGAATCAATTAGCTGTTGATCCAATTGCTTCTTAACTAGGCATCATGGAATTCGGTCCATTTTTTTCCCTGTCAGGTTCGTTATTGGCTTGAAGTCTCCGGGGCGTGGCTTAACAAACTGTGCTCCAATGGAAGAAGGAACTCAAATGTACGTATGGTAGAAATCTAACTTGTCCTGAAATGACGTCGCGAAATTTTCGTGTCCCTAAATGATTGAAAGGGTTATCCCACTTGACCCAGCGTTACTGTGCACATAACCCACAGGAAGGTTAGGTAGGCCTATATTTGACGGTTATATGCTACTATACACTGAGGCACTGTGCCTAGTGATCTTCCCTGTGGGTAAATGATTCGCAAACCGTGGAACTACACAAAGCTTACAGCTCACTGATAACTAGGGGCAGTGATATTTCGCGAAAAAAAAATTTGAGACAAGATACAGTCCAAAGCACTGTAGGGTTGTTCAACTTCTTTGATTGGCTAAAAAATGTTCTGGCCCGTGTTAACCATTTGCGCACGAATCACGAAGGTTTAGTGTCGGAGTTACTTAGTCCTGAGTATCTTGGTCAAAGACGGACACGGAACCAGCAGTCAACGGAGGTATAACAACAACTGAGGTGTGTAAATAGTATTGAAGTCTACTGTCTGCTCCGATTTTTACGCGAAAAGTCACTGGCCCTATTGATAACTAAACAAGTGGTGTGTTGGCTCAGGTACAGTAATACGCATCAAAAAAAATTTCTTACGTGCAACATCTGAAACCGTAAATTAGGCCTACGGTTAATATGAAAGGTTTAACCATGCGTTTTTGAATGCCAAGCTTAGGATCTACTCTTGTAGACCATTGTGTATATTTCCAGCATACGAAAAAATCAACACTCTCACGGCCCCATTCTCTTTATTTATGCTCCGCGCAGTAGAACATTTATGCGCATGTTACAAACAATTCTTTGGAAACTGGTTGCCAGAGTTTTCCTTGTGAGACTACAGATATAATAGTGTATATTTACAACGCATTATTTTAGAAAACATACACAACTGTTTATGTAGCTCAGTATTTATAATGAACTTGAAGTCTACATCACTTGCTAGTTAGAACTCAATATTAGATTCACACGTTCCCCGTTAAGATTTTGAGGAATTTAGCATAGCCTACACTGTTTGTACTGTTATAAAAATATTTTGGCACCCAATTACCCAAAGAATTCCTTGTACAAGAACAGAAATTTTTTTACAAGTTTCGCATGGAATTTCTAGTATCGTGTAGATATTTCTTACTACGTAATATGCCAATTCCTTCTATTAAGCGCATAAAATAAGCAAAAAAACATTTTAAAAATTCAGCGCCCACTTTTTGTAAGACGTTAAGAAAGAGAACCACTTCCATCTGCATCGCTGCCAACTTAACTGAGAATAAGTTTCTCACTGTGCCCGATGAAATACACGCCGTTACGGACAGGGAGTTTTTTCAGTGGTTGATATCATCAAACAGCGTTCAGCTTGGGTCAATTGGGTACGGCAGCCACAGCTCTGCGCGCCTCCCTTAGGATCTACTTTCCCAGCCCATTTTTTGTATCCTTCCCCCCACGCGTAACATCGCCATTCATCACGACCCATCCACTTTATTCATGCGCGCACGAAGTGCGTGACGGCGAAAACTTTTAGGACCGTGAATATGTTATTAATACAATAATACTTTATCTTATAGCTTTATGTAGGTTCACATTTAGTACCTCATTAAGACAGGGAACTACTCTTTCTGCGTCGCCTACTTTCCTAGCTCGTTTCACATAATTGCACCATACGTAAAAATAACACTGCTCTGGACCTATTCACTTTAACAATGCGCTAATTTCTAGGACCGGACGAACAACTTTTCAGATATTCTTATGTACATAAAAAAAATTAAATAAGTTTAGTGACTACTTTCGGTGGGACGTTAAAACAAAGGACCTATTTTCTCTGGGCCTCTAGGAAGTTAAGAGGGAGCGAGCGGTTGGGCTACTCGGGGAGGCGGCGGTTTACCT
>NQII01002195.1:221796-262784 GCA_002778355.1 Clitarchus hookeri | reverse complement strand
CGCGCATGCGCACCGCCCTGCCCGCGCGCATGCGCCCCGCCACCAATACTGTAGCCGCTCGAGGCGTCGCCCCGCCCACCAGCCGCCTTGTTGCTATCCGTCCCAGCTCCGCGCAGCAACCGCCTATTTGCCGCTGCTACACGCCATAAATACAACACGAGGACGTGTGTAAAATCTATTCGCAGTATCTTCACTCTTATTGAATCAAACCTCTGAAAAATCCCCTTATGTATGACGTGTTTAGATAATTCTTAAATACGCCATGTTCCACAAGTGCCTCCACTTTTATTAATATATAAGTATATTATTATTGGCTGAATTAAACCTTGAATTATTTATCATGTATAAATTGCAATATTTCATTTATAAATAATATGAATGAAAAAAGANTTCCACAAGTGCCTCCACTTTTATTAATATATAAGTATATTATTATTGGCTGAATTAAACCTTGAATTATTTATCATGTATAAATTGCAATATTTCATTTATAAATAATATGAATGAAAAAAGAGGGAAAATAGGTGTGTTGGCAATTCCTAGTAGAACTAGTTGTAATGCGAAATATTGTTAAACTTAGTGCGCACGAATATTGTGCGTTGTCCCTTTGGAGTAATTTTCTAGACTTAGTTAAGTTTTCTTTACATTTAGTGGAGAAATAGCCTGGCGATGCAGCGCGAGAAAATTACGGTCTTTGTAGGGCCTAATTATCGCACGACGCAAGACGCTACTAACATTACAAAATTTAAAAAAAATTGGTTTTACAGTGCTTCTGGGTGAACATGTTTGCCCTCATTTTACAACGACGTATTTGTTTACCATATATTTTTTTTTAAGTTTTGAACTTTGGTAAGTTAGTTGCATAGGCCAATAGGCCTAATAATTTTTTAAGAGACGAATTACGAATTTCTAGGAACACTATTTAATTTTCTCAGCAAGACAGTGATAATAAAATATTTGTATACGTTAATTATACCTACTATACATTTATGACTCAGCGCATAAAAGTTGGCATAAATTCATTGTAACTATAAGCAAATAAAATACTTAGCAAAATCGAAAAGTAAAGATCATAGCCTTCTGTACGAGTGTAAAATGATTTTGCAATCCACCACTGCAAGTCTAGGTATAGAAGGCGTAAAACGCAAGTAAAAATGAAAGAAGTTGGGAGACGACCCACTTTTGCGTTGCGTTCTCGCGTCCTGCGTAGTTTATAAACGGTAGGCCTATATTTTAATCGCCTATGAGCGTTCAGCATTTTCCGTCTTTGCGTTTTTGTCAGCATACGCATTCTTTGTGTAGTTCCGGCCTAAAGGCAGTTTCCCAGTGAAGGGATCACTTTTGAAAGCCCTTCTTGAGATCTACTTTTCCCCTCATTTTGTATCCTCCCCGCCATATGTAAAATGTACATTCACATGGGCCTAATCACTATATTCTTGCATCAGTAAATTGAAAACATGAAAAAAAGTTAGGCGTGTTATTAATACTCCAATTCGTAAGCCTCTATAGGCTTCACTCGCAACGCAGCGTCAAGACTTCCAACTAGGCTAATTTACTTCATTCGCTGCCAACTTAACTCGGAGCCTAGACTTACATTCCAGTGTGTACGTTGGAAAACATGCACTTAACGGGTAAAGATATTTTTGAAATGTTGACTCCAAAAGTGCCCACTTTACCGTATGAGCAGACTATAAATTTTTCTCAGTTATTGGAGCACTTTTGAAATCAACCTTTTAAAAATGTCACTGCCCCTAAGTTACCTGTATTTATATTAAGGTGGCCGCCTGGGTAGGCCGCCGAACGGTGTGCAGATCTCCAACAGAAAACGTTTTATTAAAAAACCGTCCAACGTGTTTGAGTGAGGTCTGCTCACGAATAGCATTTAAGAAACGTTACCCGTCTGTATACGTTTTTCAGTTCCTCCATTTCTCTCTAAAAGCCTGTTTTTTTTTTTTTTTTTTTTTATGATAGTGAAAATATCTCAAACGGGTGTTTTCACGGTCAATTTTTAGATATGAACATTCCGGTACATGACATTTAAAAAGGATTAGGGACGTGCATCAAACCTTTATTTTTTATATTACGTCATGAAATGGAAGGGTCTCCCCTGAAAGTCTCGTAGAGGCGCGTTACCGACGGCAAGACTGCACGCCAGACCAGTGCTTTGCGCGTAGAGGCGACGGGAGAGTTGATGCGCATGTCCCGGTCGCCCCTAGCGCTCCCACGCTGTAAGTCCTCAGGCGTGCAACATTCCTTCAACAAGGCGGCCACTTCAACGGGCACATCGACTGGCATACGCCCGTAAGTCGGTAACAGCGGAGGGAAAGTAGTTCCACGTCTTAACGCTGGATTAAAAGTGCTATGTAAACATTTGTGAACACGCCTATTAACATAATTCATTTTGCCTTATTTTCATAAATGAATATAAGTAGCGATAGGAAAATTTCGCGAGTTCAATCACTTGTTTCCTTGCAAGTCTGCCATTGGCTCAGAAGTCGTCCAGGGCGTGTCTAATTAACTGCAATCCAATTGCAAAGGTGACTTCAGTGTATACGTATTGGCCGTCTATCTTGTCCTGAATTGAACGCGCGAAATTTTCTTATCGCTCTGCATAACTAGGTCTACCAAGGTGGCAATAAAATAAATATAAATTAATGTTCTACCTATAGCAATTGCGTAGCCGAAAGTTAAAAAATAGATGTAATAAATAAATAAGTTTCGGTTAACTGTTTGAAGTGAAAGACAGGAGGTCATCACGACGTTCACGGTGCTGAAGCGCAAATAAACACCTACTAGAAGAGAAATTGCTTCGCAGTTTAATAAAATGCATCATAACTTAAAGTTTACAGCAATTCTATGCTGTTCACGGTAAACTGAGCACTTTTGAAAGCCCTGCTTAAGATCTACTTTTATGCACGTTCTATTGGCCTATTCTTCTGCTTTACGTAAAATTAACTCTGCAATGGGCCGCGTCACTTTATTCATGCGCCGGTTATATGTAACTATAAAGTTATTAAAAAAGTAAATATTTTACAAATACGCTTATTCTTACACTTATATGCATTTTTAAAAAAACAAGAAAGCGAAACATATAATTTCAAGTTGTCACAAATGTTAACCCAACACTTTTAATTCGACGTTAAGCCATGGATCTATACTTTCCCTCCACCATTGCCAACTTTACTGGGCGCATATCACCCAGTGCGCACGTTAAATCATGTGCAGGGAGGAGCTGTGACTTTTTTAGAAGGTTGATTTAAATAGCGCTCACTTTATCGTAAACATACTTTACATATTTTTATCGCCGTTATAAAAGGATTATTAAAATTTTAATAGGCTGCTAATGTATGTCAACCTTAGTAGCAAAGGATGGGTGCAGGAGAGGGGGGTCACAACACCCGTTTCATCTCCCCCAGGCTACGTCCATGACTTATAGCTAGGGGCATTAATATTTCGCGAAAATATTTCGAGACAAGATAGAGTCCAAAGCACTGTAGGGTCGTCCAGCTTCTTTGATTGGCTAGAAAATTTTCTGGNAATATTTCGAGACAAGATAGAGTCCAAAGCACTGTAGGGTCGTCCAGCTTCTTTGATTGGCTAGAAAATTTTCTGGCCCGTGTTAACAGTTTGCGCACGAATCACGAAGGTTCGGTGTCGGAGTTGCTTAGTCCTGAGTGGCTTAGTCAAAGNTCCGTGTTAACAGTTTGCGCACGAATCACGAAGGTTCGGTGTCGGAGTTGCTTAGTCCTGAGTGGCTTAGTCAAAGACGGGCACGGCACCAGCAGCCAATGGAGGTATAGCAACAGCTGAGGTTTGTATATTGTATTGAAGTCTACTTTGTGCTCAGATTTTTACGCGAAAAGTCACTGGCCCTACTAATAGCGGCTCTTTGCGGGATTATAAAATAGCAACATATTACCTATCCAATCATTTTAATACGACAAAATAATATTATTCATTGAACTGATTTTCTCGTCTAAACTAGGTGCGACTTACTGTAAAATCGTTCAAGAGATCTTAAGGCTACTTGCTTCCAGTTATGTAATAAATGTAATGATATGTAATGATATGCCTATTAATGGACAAACTGTACATAGAGAAAAACATTTTTGTACGTTTTACACACAAATTCTTGGGAAATTATCTGATAATAATATTTTGTATCACTATATGTTAAATATTGTATTTTTACAAAACAATGTATTGTGAAATATGCAAAAAATTGTTTATCAATCTATAGGTATATTAATTATAAATTTGAAGTCTACAATACGTGCGTATTGAAATTCAACATTACTTGCAGTGGTGTACAATTTGCTCTTATTTACTCGTGTTATACAAAAATTATCACGGCAACTAGTGTTTTTAAAAAAAATGTGAAACTACAAAAATGTTTGCTACGATAGGTAGGCCTCTATAAATATGACATTTCTATTCAAATATTAATCCGTTATTATTTAGTATTAATTTTGCTTGACTTAGTCGCTCTGAAAAATTCCGAAAGAAAATTTTTGTGCACAAAATATTTTCTAAAATACTTTTCTTATTTCTTTCTTTTATTATTAGAAGGGGTTTTTTTTTGCTCGGATTAGCTTTTTGCAGACTATTCTCGAATGTTCTACTTTTAAAGTATCAGAATTCTAGCTGGTTCAGCGAAACAGGAAAATATAGCTTCATACACATGATACAAAAAAAANACTTTTAAAGTATCAGAATTCTAGCTGGTTCAGCGAAACAGGAAAATATAGCTTCATACACATGATACAAAAAAAAACAGCTGTCTAACATTTCTGTTGAACTCAATCCATTGCAGTTCATGCGAACACTTTCTGTATCCAATAAGATGAATTCGAATGGTTGAATTAAACAAAATACTTGATCGCGTGAAATGGCCTTTAGTCTGGGCCGTAAGGGATGCTCTCACTATGGCATGCTCCAAGGGCATTCGCAGCCCCTANTCGTGAAATGGCCTTTAGTCTGGGCCGTAAGGGATGCTCTCACTATGGCATGCTCCAAGGGCATTCGCAGCCCCTATGCAGGCTGTCCACGGCCACTTCAGACTTTTCTGAAGCCCTGCTGAAGTTCTACTTCCAGGGTATCCCTCCGCCTCGCGCAAACAAAGCTTAACTAAGTATAGAAAATTACACCAAAGGGACACCGCAACGAATTCGTGCGCACTCACTGTAATATCATTTTCCATTAGAAGTATTCCTTGCTAGGTATTACCAACACACCNGCAACGAATTCGTGCGCACTCACTGTAATATCATTTTCCATTAGAAGTATTCCTTGCTAGGTATTACCAACACACCATTTTTTCCCTTGTATTTATTAATATTAATTCTTAGTAAAATATATTTTTGTGGACAGAACATAAGTAAAAGTTTAATTTTACTAAAAAAAAATAAGGTAATTTTATATTAACGCTTGTAATACGTGAAGTTTTCAGAAAACAAACAAACACGGCATATACAGGATGATTTTTTTAAATGTTTGATTCGAAAAGTGCGAAGAGACCGCGAATAGACCACACCTATTCAAGACCTTGACACACATGTTTCGAGTCGTGCAAGTCCACCTGAAGNACTTTTAAAGTATCAGAATTCTAGCTGGTTCAGCGAAACAGGAAAATATAGCTTCATACACATGATACAAAAAAAACAGCTGTCTAACATTTCTGTTGAACTCAATCCATTGCAGTTCATGCGAACACTTTCTGTATCCAATAAGATGAATTCGAATGGTTGAATTAAACAAAATACTTCGTGAAATGGCCTTTAGTCTGGGCCGTAAGGGATGCTCTCACTATGGCATGCTCCAAGGGCATTCGCAGCCCCTATGCAGGCTGTCCACGGCCACTTCAGACTTTTCTGAAGCCCTGCTGAAGTTCTACTTCCAGGGTATCCCTCCGCCTCGCGCAAACAAAGCTTAACTAAGTATAGAAAATTACACCAAAGGGACACCGCAACGAATTCGTGCGCACTCACTGTAATATCATTTTCCATTAGAAGTATTCCTTGCTAGGTATTACCAACACACCTTTTTTCCCCTTGTATTTATTAATATTAATTTTTAATAAAATATATTTTTATGGGCAGAATAAAAGTAAAAATTTAATTTTACTAAAAAAAAATAAGGTAATTTTATATTAACGCTTGTAATACGTGAAGTTTTCAGGAAACAAACAAACACGCCATATACAGGATGATTTTTTTTTAATGTTTGATTCGAAAAGTGTGAAGAGACCGCGAATAGACCACACCTATTCAAGACCTTGACACACATGTTTCGAGTCGTGCAAGTCCACCTGAAGTGGAGTGGAGAGACTTGAGCGGATCTTAACATCGAGAGGTCTTGAGAGCCGTACGAGGGTGAAGCGAGGTCAGTACGGAGCAACGGACGGAATGCAAGGGCGTGTTGGGGGGGGGNGGGGGGGGGGAGAGATCGCCGAGAGAACCCGCCCCGACCAGCGGTATCGTCCGGCACGATTCCCACGTGCGAAAATCCCGGGAATCAACCCCGCCGGGAATCGAGCACGGTTCGCCTAGGTGGGAGGCGAGTAGTCGAACCACCGCACCACCGCGGGCCCCGCCCCCCCTGATTGGTTGTCGCGTACCTACAGCTGTCTTTGAAGAAGCATTCCTCCTCTTTGCCGCGCGGGGTATAAGGAGAGGTGTCTGGCTTGATTGGGCGTCGCCAAGGCTAGTTACGGGGGTTGACTGTGAACAGCGACTGACTATAAGGGGATGTAGGGACCCGCACTACAAACTTGCCGACGAAACTACATGTTCCGCAGACACCGCGACGCTAAAACACGCCAGTCGGGAGACTGGTGAGGAGCTTCACTCTCCCACTGAGGCACCAACACGTAAATTCGTTAAGATAGCAACAGTGGTAAGAGGACTATGCATGGAAACATTTTCTGTGAAATCGTTGTCTGCGCGAAAACGCCTATCTGGGTATATAAAAGATCTGGAAATACGACTTTTTGCCGGAAAAGGTATAAAAACACATATATATGTCCCTATATTTTTACTTTTATCATACTAAGTGTGTATTCATGGAGAAAAAAAAATTCGTGAAAATGGTTGAATATCGCATTTCTTAAGTTTGACCTATACAGTTACGTTAAGCGGTAAGAGAAAAGTACTACTATACGCACGTAGTTCGATCTGTGGGCTTCCATCACGTGTAATAAAGTCCCACTGTTACAGATCTAGTTCGCACAGTACAGCGCCACGACGGGAACACTGCGAGCCCTGCACGTAGGATCGATGAGGCGCTAGGGGTGCGTGTTAGTGTCGCTCCCTCGCTTCTTGTCGTCTTAACATAACGTGGTTACGGGTCCGGAGTACAGCAGCTCAACCACAAGCACAGCGGCCGCCGCGCCGGCACAGTTATTTGAGCCAAGTCCGTTTGGCTGGAAACTAGATTTGTGAACCCGCTCGAACGAGTTACCTGAACCTCGTTTCTTCGTCTCGTGACAGCACGGCCTCCGGAGGCATGTGAGTGATCGGCGGTGAATTCGGCGTCGGTCTGGCTGAGTTCGAGAACCGAACACGAGACGCCGTAGAGCTGCGTGCACCCTCGGGTGCAGTGTCGGGACAATATCCCTTGAGGCTCCAGACGGACTGGGGGGCCGCGGTTGTGTAGTGGTCAGACTACTCGCCTCACACCTTAAGTGAACAGGGTTCGACTCCCGGTGGGGTCACTTCCAAATTTTCGCACGTGGGAATCGTGCCGGATGATGCCGCTGGTTGGCAGGTTTGCTCGGGTATCTCCCATTTCCCCCACCCTTGCATTCCGGAGCTGCTCCATTCTCACCTCGCTTCACCCTCATCGGCTCTCAAGAACTCGTTAAAAAGCCGCCCAAATCCCTCAACTCAACTGTACTCAACAACCAATAAGGCGAGCGACTTGAAATCGCTGCATCACTGAAGCGAAGCCCGGTCGGCGAGCAGAATATGTAGAGCTGGTTGCATCTCGCATTTCCTGCAGGCGTTCCACTTGCAGGGACTGTAGGTCGGGACGCCCGATTTTCGCGAAAAGAATACACGACCGGTTGCATTTTACAACACTTTAGCTCAGATCCACTTACGTGATTGGATGGTTCCCGTGTTACGCGTCTTGGGTGTCTGCGCGCGAATCACTGGCGTACAGTATTGAAGTTACCCAACTCTGATTGGCCAGTCAGATAGGGAAATATCTTCTCGCGAAGACACGCGGCCAGTAAGCTAAAGAAAAATGCTGGAACCTACGTAGGAGTTTGATATCTAGGGCGCGTGGAAATCTTTTCGCGAAGTTCGGGTGTCCCTAGGTCTGGCCACACACGGGACAGCCGTCTCAGTGAGACGAACCACACCGGCTCGTGTCGGTGCTGCGTTGGTGCGCTGTTCTCCAGCGAATGTCATTTTCTTTACTTTTCCTTGGACTTGGCCCTCGCCTTCAGGACGTTAGGACGCTGTGTTTAATAAATTGGCTTCCTTTTCACCCGAATTTTCATGTTTGTCGCACACTAAAATTAAACTTTTTTTTTTTTACCAATTTAATATTAGACGGGAAATAATGTAACTCATATTTCAAGAAAAAAAATCCCTTTTATGGTACGTGTTGCGTCGTAAGTCGCAACACTTTCGGTGTTTTGTGTGTATGTACGTGTAGGTGAGCCATCCATGCTTCATGTTTGAGGCATGGATGCTAGATGTCAGTTCAATACCAATCCTATTTTTTGCAGTGTTAAACATGTCTGCATATTCACGGTAAGTTTAACAAAAATGGTAGCTTCGTGCACGCAACGCAGTCCGTGACAACTGAAAACTGAACTGAGCTCTGCACGACGATTGAATACGGAACCTCTCGATCTCCAACAGCTTCGGGTTTCGGGGACGAACATTTGCGAGGTCACACGAAGCTCGCGTTCTTCGCCGCTGAAACCAGAGGATTTATTCTTCTACGCTTATGAAAAATCAGCAGACAAGTGACAACAGAGGCGTTCTGTAATCGTGTTTCAGAGCAGCGCAACCAGAATTGTGTACCAGAATCATATAATTATGTTCGTTTATTGCAGTTCTATTTGTTGTGGTAACGAAACCAATATTGCTGAAGTAGTTCTGTTGACGAAACAGTCTGTTCTGCAGTAAAAGCAGAGTATTCTGCTTCAGTAGCTGTGTACGCAGTTTCGTGTACAAGACGGGACCGCAACAAACAGTTNCAGTAAAAGCAGAGTATTCTGCTTCAGTAGCTGTGTACGCAGTTTCGTGTACAAGACGGGACCGCAACAAACAGTTATGTTGCTGTTGCTACATACATGAACACACTGAGAAAAAAATATGGCTGTACGAACCATCTAGACTGTTGAAATAGTGACAGCCATCTGAACCACCTAAATATTATCATAGATAGCAATACCAGCAGAACTGTTTGTTGTATTCCTGTTCTGTGATTGTATTTGCTACTGTGCATGTGGTTGCTACAGCAGAAAGGCTGCGTTCCCGCTACGAAACAGATAGTACAACCAGCAGAACAACTTCAACAATATCAGGATTGTTTTCACAACAACTAGGATTGTAATGAACTAACAGAACGTTCTGTTGTTGCTGCCCTCAAACCCGATTACAGATCTGTCCAGTACTAGTAACAGAACATTATGTTGGGTTGTTANCAGTAAAAGCAGAGTATTCTGCTTCAGTAGCTGTGTACGCAGTTTCGTGTACAAGACGGGACCGCAACAAACAGTTCTGTTGCTGTTGCTACATACATGAACACACTGAGAAAAAAATATGGCTGTACGAACCATCTAGACTGTTGAAATAGTGACAGCCATCTGAACCACCTAAATATTATCATAGATAGCAATACCAGCAGAACTGTTTGTTGCATTCCTGTTCTGTGATTGTATTTGCTACTGTGCATGTGGTTGCTACAGCAGAAAGGCTGCGTTCCCGCTACGAAACAGATAGTACAACCAGCAGAACAACTTCAACAATATCAGGATTGTTTTCACAACAACTAGGATTGTAATGAACTAACAGAACATTCTGTTGTTGCTGCCCTCAAACCCGATTACAGATCTGTCCAGTACTAGTAACAGAACATTATGTTGGGTTGTTACAATTTTGATTGTTGTGTGAACAATCCAAATATTGTTGAAGTAGCTCTGTTTAAGGTACTATATGTTTTGTAGCAGGAACGCGGTGCTCTGCTGTGGCAAACCATATGTACATTAGCAAATACAATCACAGGCAGAAATACAACAAACAGTTAGTTGTGTTGGTATTATTATCTATGTTGTGTCGCTTCCGGATTTTCGCATGTGGGAATCGCACCGGACGATGCCGCTGGTCGACCGGTTTTCTCGGGGATCTCCTGTTTCCCCCGCCCTTGAATTCCGGCGCTGCTCCATATTCAGCTTGAAAAACATTGTGATTTTGAGATCGCTTTCGGCTCGTTTCTTCTCATACAGCATGGTCTAGCTCAGCGTTTCTTAACCTGAGGTCCGCGGACCCCTGGGGGTCCGCAAGTATATGTATGGGAGTCCGCAGTCTCATCTCTGGACTATTTAACAATAATAAATAAATGCCACCAAAAGTCTCGTAATCGCTACGCTTACTTAGCACGACGAACGTGCGCCAGCGGGCGCAGGGGGTCCTTGAAGATTGTGCTTGATTTCCTAGGGGTCCGTGGCTGAAAAAGGTTAGGAAACGCTGGTATAGGGCTTGGAGACATCAGCTTGTCTTTTTTTTTTACGATGCTGCTCCAACGTAAAGTTAGTTAGCGACGCGGAAACAAATGACTCGGGTCTACATTTGCGCGGGAAAGAGCAGTGTAGAGGCCCTCGAACGCAGTATAAAGCAGTTTAGTGTTCATAGTGCGTCGACTTCGAGACTTCCATCTTCGGAATGCGGGCTAGGCTTCGAAAGGCCGTGCCGCGAATTCAGCTTTCGTCGGATGTGACATATCTAAATTTATCGTGATTGCCGCCCTCTAAACTTGTAAATGAAAATGTTTTAACTTTATTAATTTTTTTAGTGTCCTTGAATACGCATGCCTAGCTGAACTTTAGCATGATTAATGTAAATTTTGTTATCACGTTAAGAACATTTTAAAGTAATGCCTAGAAAATTTCACTGCAAAACTTTCTCAGGCATATTTAAAAATCAAAGAACTGAAGTTAAGTTTGACGTTTTACCCAGTGGTTAAATGAGATCGCTTTGTTTTAATTACGCTGAGCTACGTCGTGTTTAGTGATTTTTCCAGAAGAAGGATTGTATTAAACAACTAACTAGTACGTCATTTAATTTAAGATCTCGATGCATAAAAGACGTCCAATAAAATAAAACTATTCTTTATTCAGTATAAGAGAGTTTGCTACGGAAAGATGGTTGGTCTTGCACGTAAAAAAAAATTGTTACGCGTTGCATCCCTATTAATTATTCTGTAGCTACACTCCAACTCTTCTGATAACTTTCCTGAATAAATTTTCACTCCATTTCAATTTACGTTGTATGTTGATTTTTATTTCATGTAAGAAGACAATTGATTTAAGGTTTTACTCGTTGAACATACATGCACAGTGCATGTGTATCTACGTGTGTTTCTGTTCTGTTACAGTCCAAGGTCACTCGTACCGCTTCTTGTAAGGTTTTTTTTATTTGTAGTTGTATTTGTTCTTCTTTGTCATGTATCTATGTAATGTCAATAGTGCTTCAAAATAGTGTTTACCTTGTTAGGAATTGTTTGTTTTTTATCCTTTCTTATACTAAATATGGTAGGCATACGTACTAGTATATCCTCTCTGTTGCACCACCATAATATGCATAGGCTACCTAATTCACAGAGATAACAATACTTATTGAGATTTGTAATTTCTTCAATAATAATCATGATATACTCAATTATATATATATATATATATAATGTTTCTAAATTAAACTGACAAATTTCGGCTGCAGGTTATTTACGAATAAATAAGGTGAAAACATATATATGACCTATGAACTAAAGTGAATCCTTAGGGCGGTACATTTCTTTGAAGTTCGACCTGAAGTACTAACTTATTACAACTACTGTAGATGGAACACTAAGTATGTGGATAATGTGTAAAGTTAATTGTAACATGCGGGTTAATAATCCATATTTTAAATCCCATTTATACTACAGCGTCATGGAGATTAAGTCGAAATAAGGGCAGAAACCCTGATTATTTCCAAGAAATAATTTTATGACAGCGACAGACAGGTGTTAGTGGTGTTTGCAGAGCTTTGTTACGTTACTCGTTATCCAGACAATCAATGTTCCATCTTAAAAATACTCTCCAATGTTTGTCGAAAAGTCTTATATATGAAGGTGCCACGGTGGTGTAGTGGTCAGACTACTCGCCTCCCATCAAGGTCAACCGGGTTCGATTCCCGGCGGGGTCACTGCCGGATTTCCGCAAGTGGGAACCGTGCCGGACGATGCCGCTGGTCGGCGAGTTTTCTCGGTGATCTCCTGCTTTTCCCACCCTTGCATTCCGGCGCTGCTCCATGCTCACCTCTTTTCACCCTCATCGGCTCTCAAGACCACGATTCTCAGAGACGCACAAATCTCCCCACTCCACTCCACGCGTATATATGTCTTACCCTTTTTTTCGTGTTTAACCCGCAGCCGAAGTTTGTCGGTATAATTTAGGAACATACTGTATATTATACTGTAATCAAAAACTTTGAAATATCTTATAGAAGAGCAAATACACTTACCACGTGGTCCGTGATTGCACAAATCGAATGTACCGTATGTTTGATATAACATTAAAATGTAAAATTAAAATGGTTTTTTTGTGAAGAAACCTGCTGGCAGTGGTGTTCGGAGAACGTGATATCGTGCCGGGAGTTATGTGTAATCTGGCGCATGGAAGGGGAAGGGGAGGGCAGAACCATAGACTAAAGATCGAGGTAGTCTGCTTATTCGTCGTCTGCGCATATATCCAACATTGACATACCTCAAACAACACAACTGTCAAAGTCACATGGTCAACACTGATGAATGTGTTTGTTAATACCTCAATTTTCAAAAAGACAAGCACTTTTACATGAATTGAATACTTTTTTTTAGCAATTTGAATTCAATCAAACTGCATTACGAATTGTTTACAGGAATTATACGATTATCTCAAAGCAGTCTCCTAATAGGTATGGTTATATTAATGTTAAGTATGTTAATAATATAATTATTATGATAAATCCAACAGTATCCTTTAAAGAGAAGTATGGATGAAAAGGAATTTTGCCTGAGTTTCTTTTAACTCCTATTTGATGAAGGAAAATTAAATGTTTTATTACTATACCTATTATTATAAATGGTATTATAAAATGAATAGTGAAGAACCGATTTAATGTTGCGTTGTCTACAGCAAAACCACCTCATGCTCATTATACTAAATCAATACCTAAATATGGTACTGCTGATAATATTCTTGTAATTACTGTTGCTCCTCAGAATGATATTTGTCCTCGTGATAATACATATCACTTGTTTACCAAACAGTGTTTTAACCTCAAATCCAATCCACGCCGTTTTTGCTATTCGCGTTGGCAGAAAAGCAGTTGAATGTTGGGACACGGAGATTTTTTGTGCACAGCCAGGGGAGATCGGTCCAGATCAGCTTTAGTCTATGGGCAGAACAGCAGGTGGGTCACAGCACGGTAGTTCCCACGGCGAGGGACGCACGGGGTCAAGGTCAGACCGGCTCTGTTGCACCTGCCGCCACGGCACACAGCTCGTATACTCAATTCACGGTTACTTCAATTTTCTATTTAAAAAAAACCCTGCTTAAATTCTTCTTCCAGGATGTTCCTCCGCCTCATGCAAACCAACCTCAGAAAAATAACACCAGAGGGACAACTCACCGCATTCGTGCGCAGTCGGTTTAACAATATTTTACACAAAGAACTATTTCTCACTCGGCGTTACCAACACACCTATTTCCTCGCTTTTTTTATTCGTATTTACTATAAATGAAATATTATAAGTTATATATATATATAAAATAAGTAAAAGTTACATTTAAACAAAAATAAGGTACTTACATGTTAACACAAGTATAAAGCGCTTGTGATGCATTACAGGTTTAGAAAACAACCAACCAAGTCATACACGGGATGTTTTTTCAAAGGTTTGCTTCGAAAATTGTGAATAACCCGCGAATAGACTTTAGAGGTCGCGGGTTGGGGGAATCGCGCCCTCGTTCACGGCAACGCAAACTTCTTTCATTACGGCGCTGCGCTGTTTACACGCGACAGGAGTACTGTAGTCCATTCTAGTTACTTCCAACTTTCAACTTTTCTGAATCCCTGCTCAAGTTCTACTTTCAGAATATTCCTTCGCCTCATGCAAATAAAGCTTGATTAAGTCTGGGAAATTACGCCAAAGGGACAGCGCACCGCATTCGAGCACACTCATTGGAATAATAATTTTCGTTTCTTACTAAGCATTGCCAACACACATATTTTCTTCCTGTTTTTATTCGTATTAATTATAAATGAAATAATATAATTTTTAAATAAAATATATAAGTAAAAGTTTAATTTGACTGAAAAATAAGGTATTTTTATGTTTACACGAGTATTTAGATAAATGGCATATTCAGGGGGGAAAACCAAACACGTCATACATGGGGTGATTTTTTTTCAAAGGTTTGTTTCAAAATGTGTGAATAAACCGTAAATATGCTATATAGATTGACTGTTATTACTACCACGTTTCAATAGCTTGTATGATTTTATTTTTTTATTTTCAGGTTTATATGTATACGCTACCTCGCAGCACTCGACATCACATTGCGTACTTCGTTAAGTGGAGTCAAGTGGAGATATCTCGACTGCTCTTAAAACCAAGGTCTTGAGAGTCGATGAGTGTGAAGCGAGATGAGTATGCAGCAGCGCCGGAATGAAAGGGCGCCGGAAACGGGAAATCCTCGAGAAAACCCGCCGACCAGCTGCACCGTCCGGCACGATTTCCACGTTCGAAAATCTGGGAGCGACACCACCAGTTCGCCTAGGTGGAAGGCGTGTAGTCTGACCACTACACCACCGCGACCCCTATCGTGAAAGGAAAGGAAGCATGCAAGCCTAATTTCAACATAATCTCGCAAAATGAATCTCAAATACTAATACGTTTCACTATATTTCTTTTTTTTTTATCGGACTGGTTAAGAGAGAAAAATTATTTTAAAAAATCTTGTAAAATACATGCAAATTTATTCATTCTGTATGATTTGTGTCTTTTCATATCTTATTATTTTTATTCCTGCACATGCCATCATTTTAAAAAAAATAATAATAAAATTAAATGCAACATACAAAATATATATATTTTCATATACATTCATATTACCAAAAAAAAAAATTTGACATAAAATATATTATTTTCAGACTTCGTCATGTGGCAAGTATTCCGTCTAATGAAAGACTAACCCGGTCCAGAGCCTAGAGAACTCCCCTCAACACAAAAAAAAAAAGTTTCTGTAGTCCATTCACAGTAACTTCCAACTTTTCTGAAGCCCTGCTAAAGTTATACTTCCAGGATATTCCTCCGCTTCAGACAAACAAGGTTTAACCGAGATTAAAGAATTACGCCGAAAGGACAACAAACTGCATTCGTGCGCACTCGTCTCAATAATATTCTGCATAGGAACTATTTCTTAGTAGGCGTTACCAACACAATAGACTTTAATCAGAAGAACTTGTTTTATATTTCAGTGATGGGGGCTATTTGACGGTCACAATATGTTTAGACTGGTGAGATTCCGTGCATAAAAATGGGGTACAGCTAAATAAAAATTCTACGTGTTGTTAAGAAACCAATCATGCTTCAGCGTCGGAAAAATCAGTGCAAAGTAAAGATGGAAAACCATATAATTTTTACGAAACAATGTAGTGATGACAGATTTCGCTGTGTTTTCGTATCTTTGTATAATTACACATTTGTATGCAGTCCACAAAGTTCTATCTTAAAAAGTCCATTTAATATTTAAAATGAAATGGTCACTCATGGTAACTTCTATGGATTCTGCCGCCTATGGGAGTTACTTTAGACCATATGTCATCTAAATTATTCGCCTTATTTCGTCTAGATGAACTTGCAGCCGAAATTTCCCGGTTTAATTCAAATACACCTGTGTAACTCTGTGTGCGTGAGTGAGTACATGTGTTTATTGTGAAAATGAAATAGTGCCACTTGCGTTTTTTGTAAAAAAAAAAAAAATTTTTTTTTTTTTTAAATAATTTTTAGTACCAAAATTCGGTTACATTAAAACATAGCTACTGTACAAAATTACTGTTCTATAACGCAGGGCGAACAACAATTTTTAATGTGTGACAAGCTGGCTTTAGGTGCTCTCCGAAACAAATTTCTGGCTACGTCCCTGTCGCACCTAGAGTTGCTTGGAACAGGGAATGAGGAAGAACAAGACTAATGTATAACCTTTAAGTGTAAGAAATAACGTACAGTACATTCGCTTTCTCTCAAACTTGTCACACAGCCCTAAGCTGGCGGCGGTGAAAGGATGTTGCAGCAGGAGGACACCGAGTGATGAGAAGCGGCGTCCTTGGCGTGCCCCCTGTTTGCTGTGGTGCTCGGCGGCATAGGGACTCATTTGCATATTTCTGCCGCCCCAAACAATTACGCCCATGAAATTTTCCTTTCGGGGACACAACTGCAAGACAACCACTTGACGAAAGTGGTAGCCGAGAGGCTAGCGGGCGCGTTCCCACATCTGGTTGCCGGCTCAGTGATTATCTCCTGTTTGGGGTGCGGTGCTGTCCCTAGGACGCATGCAGATGGTGTTGCAGACAGTTCCATAAAGGACACTAGGAGCGAGGGAGACGTGACGGGTTTCACACTCCTGGCGCCAGGGTACTCTGGGGCGAGTGAAGACTGACAACAAGGCAGGGGCAGTCTTTTTTAGGGTGGTCGGTGAACAGCCTCAAGGGTTTGTAAGCGTAACATATGCTGCGTGTAGTGCCATAGTACAGTTAAATCTACGTAATTTAAATGCGATTGAGTGTGTGCATTATTTTACTATTAAGGACCCTGCCCGTCCTGTGTATTTCTGTTTCGAGCATATTATGTGGCTCATAACATCACCTTCATCAGTACATAATATGACCTATGTTTTCATTATGAAGTGTCCTGTCCGACTGGTAATTGTGTTCTAAGTGTGTGATGTGGGTCAGCAACGTGTTTTATAGGTAGAATTTCAAAAGAAACACTCTTAAGTAATTCGGCATCTAAAACAATAGATAGAGAGTTGTGACTGGCAGCTGTCGTCCCGTATGACCCTCTAAGTCTTGTGCTCTTCCAAGTGTACAGAAGAGCTGGCAGATATGTATGTACCCCAAGCATATTAATCAACATGACATTTTCTGTACAAATAACTGCCTCCTTCAGGGGCCCTATTAATTCAATATTGTGCACACTTCTGTCAAGCACATTGAATGGTTAATACAACTTGTGAAGGGCGGTATAATTTCAATGTTCTATCCCTGCCAAGCTGACGTGTGCCGCGTCCCTCTCCCTTAGCCCGTTCGTCCCGCCACATCTGCGCAGCTGTGACGTGCCCTCTACTGGGAGGAGTCGGCCCGAACGTGGCGGTTACACCTCCATGACTCCTGCTTCGGCATGGTGTACGAGGAGTGCACCCTATCTGCATGATGTCCGAGGTACTGCCGGAGTCAAATGGCTGTCACACGTTCATGTCCTCAAGAGGCACATTTTGAGGGCATAATAATTCGGGCCGACCACTATCACCAAACAACCCTGCTCCCCCCAGTAAAGTTGCCACTGGAGAACTTAATGCAGCGGTGGGGGCCACAACAGCTCCAGAGTTCCAGTAACCTCCCTCGTGCGCCCCCTCTACACATTGTTACGTCCCCGAATGTGCATGTGCGGGCAATGTGAGTGTGGCCTACCATCACCGCAATTTTTCTGAATATCTAGTCACTTTCGAATTCGGCCTAAATAGTCTTGCCAAAGAGTTTTCATTGTTTTATAGTCATTCAGGCATGGCTACCCACACCTCTCCTGGGGTGAAAATTAACTCGCCCAGCTCGAGCCACCCAATGCCACCATACAATATTCTAAATTTGAAGGTGTAATTTATTTTAATAATTCTTTTATTCAGTATTGGTAATGTTTCGAACCAAAATGATAAAGCAATGGATTGAGAAAGACAGCTCCTAAGTATGTTTAAATTACGTTGCACAATAAGTGTAATGCCAAAACATTATTCCTTTTTCTGTAATATGTGCATTTCAATCATTTAATAAGTGCGTATATATTTTGTAATTAAGGATAATGTTATGCCAGTGAAACTGTTTCTTTTATTATTAGCGTTTTGTATTTTCTTGTGTCTCTCCCATGCTGTTAAGCTGAGCTCTTGGTGGGGCTTCACCGATTTCCTCAATTGGTGTTCTAGCGCTGCCGGGGGTGGTCACAGATTGCATGCCTCTGAGCCTTCACCATCTTGTACCAATCACATTGTAGTTTTCAATAGTCATTAATTTTAATATGGAACCTTAAATAAACTTTTGTCAACCAGAGGCAGCACCACCCCCAAGTCTCACTAACTCAAAAGCACCAGGACTGTATTAATCATGTATTTGTAATTTTTATTTCCATGCAGGTTGACAACACGCCACAGCTGAAGCAGTAATGTAACTTCCTCTCAAGAGTATTTTTCGCAGTGATTTAAGTCTACCATGAATATTGGGTTTTATTTCACTGCCGGCCGCTTCACGGCCACGTAATTTTGGGTCCTCCAACCACTGAACTACTCCACCCCACAAGTGACATGATTGTTGAGTGCGCAAGTTTCATCGGCGTGTGAGATGGCCGTAACAATCTCACCCTGGAATTAGTGGTGCATGAGGGGGCTTGCATCCTCATTGGGTAGGCCGACAGGAATAATCTTTCAACTATACGACGTCATCGTCGGCATGGGGTGGGTCCAGGAGCAACCACACGGGCGAACGGCTCGCCTCTAGAGAAGAGTCTCTGCCCAACCGAGCTGGCGCCCTTATTATCCAAATTACCCTAAAACAAATCTTCTTAAACCTGTCACGACAAATTCTCCACATCTGTTACCCGCTCCTGAGCCCACGTCATCCTGTCAAAGCATATCTCATGTCAAATGACTAGTACAGCCTGCAGGAGTACTGCTGTTCGCCTAAATCCGAACACATCACTTATCTGTGTTAATTTCATGTGTTAACCCTTGAAGGAGGCACTTATGCCACTCTGGCAGTTTGGACTTCCAGAGGCTTAAGCGATGAGTAACAGTGTCAAGCTGCACGAAATAATTATGTGAGAAAGTAAGCATCTGAGTCGCCACTCTGAGAGAGGCAGCGGCTCAATCCCTTGGGTGTACTAATAAAAAGTTTCCGAAATACTCATGCTACTGCAGTAAAATTGATACATGACAAAGAAAACGAGGTACACGAGGGTGGCCACAGAGCGATGTTCCTGCCCTGCAGACCCATCCAACTGGTAGACTAGGATCGCCAGCATGGCATCAGACCAAGCTAGAGGTAGCCAGGGATGGTAAAAAAAAAAAACACAAGCAATTACTAAGAGGCATAAGATGCTTTGTCTGCTATGCATGTACCCTACACTGAGCATTCAAATGCAAAACACTTCGACATTATCAAATTTAATATTTCAGCACTTTTGGGATGAGGTATTTTGGCATAGCTTTATTGCAAACAAATTATGTAGAAAGGAATATGAAATGTATTTCCCAGTCTTTTATTAAAACGATATAGAAGATCATATAAACAAGACAGAAGTTGAAATAAACACAGTATTTTTACATTAAGTTTATGATCTTAATGTTTGGCGAGTCTGTTAAATCTCGAAGTGTTTAAGCATAAATGCTCAAATAGCACAAAAACAGTCACTTTAATTGAATGCTGGGATTTGTGCCACACATTTAATTTGTGCACTCCACTGACACTCGATTCACTGGAACTGTATTCATTGGCCATAAAGCATGCAATGAAGTGGGCACAGTGGGGAGATTGCAAATGACGAGACAGAATGTTCTAGGGCTTGTCCTTGATTTCCCATTGTGGCCGAAGGAATGGGCATTTATTTGTGTAATTCAACTGGCCCTAGCAATTACATCCCTGAAAGTTGTCCTTTGAAAGCGCAACTGTAGGACAGTCACTTGAGGTCGGTGGTCGCCGACAGGCTGAAGGACACTTTCCTGCATTTCGTGGCTGGCCAAATGACTGTCTCCTGTTCAGGCAGCAGGGTTCCGAGGGTAGAGTGGCCAGATCAGACGATTTATCGTCATTTGGGCTACTTCGGGTCTCTTATGGCGACATCAAAATGGACCAAATTGCCGAATAGATATGTGTCACCGATTGGGCCACTTATCAAATATTTACGAGCCTTACAATATAAGTATATTTCTTACCGTCTGTGGATTTCATGCACTTGTTTCTGACACCATCGTAGGTTTTAAATTTTTTTACTATAGTTTTGGTTTAAAAAAGCTTAAAAAAATGCAGTATTTTAATTTGATGGGCTGCTGTGGTATCAGGAGCGGGGAAAAGGAAGGTTTGACTTATGATAACAGGTTTCGGGGTACATGTAGATTTTTGAAGGGTGCCAGAGCATGAGAGACTCATCTACGGTGTGGGCCGTTCACCCACGTGGCTCTTCCTAAGATCACCTCGCGATGAGGTGACGTCGTAATGATATAAAGTCCTGTTTACGCTTACCTAAGAGGGTGCTGGCCCCCTCATACGCCTCTAAATATCACACGAGACTGTTAAAAGGCCGTCTCACATGCCTAAAACACAACAGGTTAGACATCGTTAAGTGCGGTGAAGCGGTGGGTAGAAGACTCAAAAAGGTTATACGACTGTGAAGTGGCCAACAGTGAAATAAAACAATCGCTATCCCTTAATTGACATTATTCACTGATTTCTCCTCCGAAGAGATGCATACAAGGGTCTAGTGGCTATGGTGAACTAGCAACCTATACAGTGAAAATGGCACATGGCCTATGAAAGAAAATTAAATATGTCAACCCTCCGGCGCGATTTAAGCTGGTAGGTTGGAGAGTGGCATGGCCCCCAGGCATGAAAAAGGGAAATTAGGTTCCAGATAAAAACGACACTATTGAAACACACAATGATTGACACAAAGAAGTTGAATTGCCCAGGGGCATGCGACGCGCATGCACTCTCGTCAAGCACTTGAACGATTTGAACGAGTATGGCGAAGCTCGTGAGGACCCCGGCTCGAAAGCACACCAGTTGAACGTGAAAATACATTGGTACTTTGTTTGAGAAAATAAACATATACTGACATGAACCACGCGTCCACTAGTTCCTTGTGCCCACTCTGACTGCTGCAGTCACAACAACTACACCAGCAACACTGGACCACACCAACCACATCAAGCTAAGAGTATGTAGTGCGGGTCGACAAGAACGGAACTTGCACATTCTTGCCGACAAGGATTACGCAACTCAAGAGACCGCCCTACTCATGTATTACAAGAGGTAACTCTTTTAATAGGGTAGGCGATCCGAAACGCTGTTTACCAAAAAGCTACAGCCATTGGGCGCACTGACANGGTAGGCGATCCGAAACGCTGTTTACCAAAAAGCTACAGCCATTGGGCGCACTGACAATTGGCAATTGCATCCTCGCAGCTCGCGCAGCTAAATACGATGCAACGCACCACCAGGTTACGTTAACTGGCTGGTAGGCCAGAGCTGAAGAGGTAGGTACCCCAAAGTGTCGTCCAGTGGTGTACAGAATTTTCACAAACATATTAAACACAGTCACCACATTCACTGCTACAGCCAGGGGTGTTTTTCATTGTATAAATGGCAATCAAGCATGCCATTCCACACCCCTTTGCCCAGGTGGACTCGTCCATCCCTTCAGGAGACAGCCACCTAGCAACGCTGTAGCCAGTGTAATTCAAATGCGTCATCGAAAGTGAGATGCGAACACTTTTATGAGAAAATGTAATAACTTATTTAAGATGTATTTATATAAGAGTAATTATGTTATTCTTAAATGGAGATTGCCTTTAAACGTCTCCAGCATTATAACAAATAATTTAGTGTGGTGACATCCCCATCAACTAAACAACTTAAACATTAACAGAAATTTGTTAATAAACGGGGATGTCGTCAATGTGTTTAATTTAATTCATACAATTTTTCACCATTTCACATCACAGAGTGTTCGTGTCATGTTTCATCGTTCGGTGTTTGATGTTGGTTCTCGTCATTTGTGACGGCAGCGGACATGACTCGCCCCAGTTCGTCTCAGCACCTGGACAAGACCAGCGGCATTGGTCGCCTGCTCCGCGAGCCCCCTTAGTACCCGCATATAGGCTGCAATAATATAACTACAATAGTACTATATTAGTCACCGAAACATTTGTATTATCTTTCATGTACTGAGGGGAGAGCCACCCGCACTCTCACCGGAGAGTTTAATGCAATCGCGTCTCAATATAAGACCACGTGTTTTTGACAGCTGAAGTGCTGGGTTCATTATCATGCATTATTCACGCATTATTCACCTGCAGCAAGGACAGTGAATAAACCACTCAACCAAATGAAATCAGTGTCAATTCATTGTAGGGCATCCTTCGTATCATCACCCGCATTTCGTTAGTATATTCCAGGTTTACGAGACGGCCTACAGTCTCGTCATCAGATATAAAAAGCGCAACCGTAAGTAAGCGACACCCGTCAACAAACTGACGAAGGATTACTAGGGTCACCATGGGCCGTCGACCGGACGACCCTCATCATTAGCTCACCATTGAGTTAAGGCACCGGGCAATATAACATCCAACCAGCCCTGGTTAACCTTGACGAAGTCAATACAAATACGCACACAAGACACTAGAAAACATAATTACTATTATTCATTAATTAGCATAAGCAAATTAATCATATAAAGAAAATGCATTGGTAGCAAAATGTGAAAACAATGTAATTTTGGTTAGCCATAGGGCTGTCTCTCCCAGTCAGTTGAATTTGTAGTTGGTTTGTTTACATATTACACACTTTCAATAAATTATACAAACATATCTTGCATCCTTATTTTCACAGGTGGCTCGTGATGGGCGAGTCCACTCTGACCCCAGGAGGGGTATAGGTAGCCATGCTTGTTTGCATGTTTAAAAAAAGCACTTTTATTTCAGCGCAGACATAAATCTAGTTTGATATTGCCTTCTTAAAACCCTTATTTTCCCAGGTTGTTAACACATACATCACCCACAACACACACAGGGATGTGAACAAGGAATGAGGGGGGCACACAATGCGTTTTGGGAGCACTATAACCATTGAGTCCCACTCACTGCATCCATTCCCCCAGCTGTAGTTTTACTGGGGACGTATCTTGGCAGTATTGGTTGGCCCTAATATCACATCCTCAAAATATGTCTCTTAGGGCATGAAAGTGAGACAGTCCACCTGACTCCAGAAGTACCCAGGGGGTAGCAAAGGTGAGGTGCACTCCTGTGCACATCGCTGGTGTTGAGAGTCTTGGAGGGGGCCGGCTGTCCCCAGTAGAGGGCACGTAGTAGCTGTGCTGGTGTAGCGGGACGAATGGGCTAAGGGAGGAAAGACACGGCAGATGTCAACTTCTTCCATTCCAGCTTAAAATAAAATCATCGCAGAGAAAATTTAACACTAAAAATGCTCGGGAAGATACTTTTTTATTTACACATTATAGTACCAAAAATTTCAGTGTGCCTTTTTAACCAAAATAATGGCAGTAAATAAAAATCCATGATGACATTGGTTAATACCTCCCTTATTAACGTCGTACACTAAATGTGAAGTAGAATGATTCTTTGTTATCTGTGCATTGACATTGACCTACCCCAAGACAAGACAACTGCCAAAATCATATTGTCAATAGGGATAAACGTGATTGTTCATTTCTTAATTTTCAAAATAAAGACACTTTGGTATGAATAAAATACCTTTGCAGTTTGAATTCTATTAAACTGTGTTACAAATTGGTTAGAGTAAGTATACAAACATCTCAAAGAACTTGTTTACAAAACTGTTTTATAACCTCAAAACATATCCACTTTTTTTATAGCCATGTTGGCAGAAATTCACTTCAATGTTAGGACGCGGAGACTGGTTGTTTGCAGCCAGTAATATCGCTCTACCTCCATGCGTTCCTTGCACCGGAAAGGATGCAAATCAAGGGTGCGAATAGAATGAAAATGTGAAATAAATACACAATAATGTGCTTAGATGAAATATAAAACAAAAGCAATAATATCCAAAGTAAAAAAATTAATAGGTTAAAAAAAAATTGGGAATGAGAAATGCACTATCGGTCCTTAAGCAACACCTTCCCCCAAAGTGTGCATAATTAAAAAATACAGTTGAGCCATATATTCAGTTCGGTACAACTAATTAATTTTATTCAATTTCGGAACGTTATTAAATTTGAAGTCTTGTTTATATTTTGGTGAGGAGGTTTGTTGATGTTACGTGAATGCACGTGTGAAAATAAATTGTTGAACTGGAGAAATGAATTTTACACTCCAAGAATCAGGTGGAAAAATAAGTGAAAGCGTTTACTTATGTTTGAGATGTCACGAAAATTATGAGGTTAGGGTAGAATATGTTTGTTCTTTGGTATCGGGTTTTTGTTTAGTATTACATATAATTATTTCTGGCCCTAGTTTCATATTGTGTGCAAAAATTAAACGTCGAACTTATGGCTCGTGGGTTCTGCACAAAACTTCTGAAGACAGCGAGAGTTCATGGTTCCTCTGAACTTTGCAACAGTTGGGGGTTAAGTTGCTTCGGCCGTGCGGCTGTGTTAAGGCCGGGCCACAATTGGTTTAGCACACGCACATCACGTGCAACAGCACAAATCTTACAGCTAAATCATAATAGCAAGAACACAGAAACGACGGACGTTCACACAAAACAGGCCTGAGCAAACGATGCTCGGTAAATTAGACGTGCGTCTGCTGGTAGCATTGGAATGGAAAAATAAATACTGTTGACAGCCCAGTTTACTCTGCTGCTCGTGTCGTGGTTTGTATAAATGTAATACTGTATACAGTTCATCCTGACAAGCACTGCTCGTACAATAACAATCTCAATCAAACAAACTACTGTTTATATAGAGCCAAACTCCCCAAGTACTGATCGAGTTCACTACTTTTTCAGCCATTTTAATATTCATGTGAACCCGGTGGTATCCACATTCTGACTGGACATGCATGGCGCACAACGCACTTGCACAGGAATCATAGAATAGCCCTACTTCCTGTGTGCTCCCCCTGTGCTATTTTTCTGTGCGTGATTGTGGTGAGCGTCATGCTAACACACGTGTATTCTACTTTCTGTACCTGTGCTATGTTACGTGCTAAATCAATTGTAGCCTGGCCTTATTGACCATTTAGTATATTTTATTAGTCACTTGTTCAGCAACTTCTACCAGTCATCCTCTGTGCAGTCAGTCCACAACCCCAAAAGAACTGAATTTGCAAACTCCATTCCTTATTCACAAATGTTCCCGCAGTCAAATTGATATGACTCCACAAGTAAACACTACGCCACTCTTAAGTTACCCACTGCCAAATATGTTGAGCAGTATTTAGAGCATAACTGACAATTCAACGTAGTAAAACATTCCTTCACAGCAGTGCGGTTTGATGGCTGTTTGTTCACGACGCACGCACGATCACAAGGCTGATCCAGTGTAAACAAACATGCACAACAGCATATTTCTTTGTCGCTAATTTCTTCCTGCAGTCTGAAATAATTATTTATCAAAAATACATCAAGCAAATTTGTAACACGTGCAGCTAATTAAAAAAAAAATAATTGTGTGTTTAGTTGCACTGTGGGCATTGGTGTAGGAGAGCCATTGATTTGTTCTTTTTTGTGGTAGGCAAAAAAATAGTTGGACCGTTTAGTAATCTTTAATTTTTTTTTAATAATCTTTCATTGTACAGTACCAGATGTCATAAATACAGGATGATTGCTTTGATGCTGTGTGTAATTTAATTTGTATGTTTTTTTTTCCTCCCAGACTGGTGAGCATCAGCAGTAAATAAGGTTAGTTGCGACGACAGTCCGGGAGTGGCAGCTAACAGAAGAACGCAGATCTGCCAGTGCTTCAGGTACGGTGAAATTGAAAAAATAGTGGAAATGTTTATCATCTCTAAATTCTAATGATAAGAGGCCTACTTCAGGAGTTAACATTTCATATAGTTTCTGAGAGGATGGTAATATAACGTAATTGGGACTAAATGAGCATTTTGTATCAAAGTATTGCAGGTTTAGAGGTTCTTGCCCCATTTTAGCGGCTCTTGTCACCGGGAAGTAGGCCTGGGCCAATGATCCTGTACCCAAAAGTAAATCTGAGTGCTTGTGTGTTAACAGTTCCAAATGATAACTTCTGCAAACAAAGTACAAACTCCACTGGCTAGGAACTGGTATGCTGCCACGGTAAGCGCTTTTTTTTTTTTAAATAGGTGGCCCGGAACATTAANACTCCACTGGCTAGGAACTGGTATGCTGCAACGGTAAGCGCTTTTTTTTTTTTAAATAGGTGGCCCGGAACATTAAGAATTGCCATTACTGAAATTCATTTTTGATTTTAATTTGTGTAAAGGTTGTTTACGAATCTTTTAATTACGAGACAGAATTTGGGTGTTGTGGTGATGATATATAATAAAAATATACTGAACAGCTTTAAATCCTGGTTGTGATTTTAGCACAGAGTTTCACAGCTTCCATTATTTTCCATTTTCACTATTGCAGCATAGTGTATCAGTAGAATATAAATTGTTGGTTCATAGGAATCAAGTACCTAGATCTATTGTGCATACACATCGTGCTCATTGTATTCTTGTAAGTTTTTTAGTCCTGATTGCCCAAAAAAACAATGTCTTTGTTTGCTAGTTTTGATGTTTGTAAATTTTCGTAAAATTTCTAAATTTGGCTGGGTCTTGTAACTGTCGTGGGTTTCGCTGTACGCATACTGACTCCGTACTAATGAGTGTTATGCGGCTATCTTTAGGGAAGTACGGTTTGTTCAATGAGTTCTGAGAATTGCCAGAATAACAGTCCATTCCGTATAAGTATTTTTCTTTCTTAATTTAATAGTCCAGGGGTTCCGTAAAAAATTTTACTGCCAATGATGGTAATGTTCAAGAATTGCTATTTGTTTGTTAAAAATTATTAGAAACTGATATGTGTAAAATAATTTTTTTTCTCAGTGGAGGATAGGCATAAAAAGTTTCCGTCAACACATTCATTTGCAGCGTGTGGTTGTGCAGATGGCAGACAAGGACGGTGGCGGCGGAGAGAAGCTGAAGGCGGACAGCGTAATCTCGGAGCAGGAGCGAGAGTGGGCGCAGCAGGCCCTGGCAGAGTTCTCCAAGGGCAACTACGGCATCTGCCTACAGAACCTGTCCAAGCTGGAGGCCGCCCGCCCCCACGACACCAAGGTGCTCTACAACAAGGCTGTCGCCGAGTACTTCCGCAGCGACCTCAAGAAGACCGACCNTCGGAGCAGGAGCGAGAGTGGGCGCAGCAGGCCCTGGCAGAGTTCTCCAAGGGCAACTACGGCATCTGCCTACAGAACCTGTCCAAGCTGGAGGCCGCCCGCCCCCACGACACCAAGGTGCTCTACAACAAGGCTGTCGCCGAGTACTTCCGCAGCGACCTCAAGAAGACCGACCAGTTCCGCAAGAACATGAACCTCGTCTGTGCGCAGGTGAGCCGCGCCATCTCGTGTTCCTCGTCGCTGCTGTAACGAATTTTCACTATCTTTACTGGCGGTGCGTAACAATTATCTGTATTACATCAAGGCAGTATTTGATGTTTTGTGAAGGGTCTTAAAGTTTGGCGTTTTCAACTTTTGTGTCTGTGATTTACACTTTTTTTTAATGACTTAATGACAGTTTGTATTGGCTATTATACATGGAGATCATGGGTTCAAAGAGAGTTCTCTGTGTTATTCTCATACATTTCGTAGTGTGTGCAGTAAATCATAAATTCGTAATTGAATGATTTGACCATAGCTTTGTCAGCTCTGACTATGATTTGAACAATCTGCGTGGATGTCTGAGTGAATACTCCAACGCTGTTTTCAGTTTATGACAGATCAGACTGTTTTTGTAATGGTCTACCCGTGTACCACTTCTCAGTGTTAAGTCGTTGCTGATCTTTGTAGTCCCGCCCACCTACAGCTAGGATATTTTTTCTTTATATTCAGTCTATTCCACAGCCTTCCTTGGGTCTCCTCTCAGCATAATGTATTTTATTTCAATGCTATTGTGTGTCCTGTCTTTCATTCAAACTTGTATGTCCACTTATCCATTGTGTTTCACATTTACATACTTCATTCCTGTTTGCCTCCTTCCGTCATATCGTAGTTGTTTGAAACGCCAGCTGATAGTGTTTTTAATCATGGCTCTGAATTCTGGGAAGGTATGGGTGTATATTCCAGTCTTATATGTCTGTTTAGATTCAGATTACCATGTAAGACACGTCTCCTTTCTGATCAGCCCAGTAGCATAAAACTGGAAGTAATATAAGAAAGGATTTTGAAGTATGCCATTCCTGTTGCATGCATCTTCCTAGCCTTTTGCTTGTTCGTAAGTACAGCACCAGAACCTTGTAGCGGAGTGTTGTGTCGGGGATAGCGGTGCTGCAAGCGTGTGACGTGGGGGCTGTTTCCAGGCGCACGTCAACGTGGACGAGGTGGACTCGCTGGAGGACGTGGAACACTGCGTGATCTACTACAGCCAGGTGGTCATCCTGTTCCATCTGCAGCAACACAGCTCTGCGTTGGGCATCATCAACAAGGTGTTCAGCTTCATTGAGCCCATGGGTGGGTTACTGTTCATTTCATACGTTCATATAAAGGCTGTTTATAGTAAAGTGAGCACTTTTGAAATCCAACCTTTGAAAAAATCACTGCTCGTAACTATATGTATGTTACAGTCCACACTGGCATGTTTGCTCCCTGTTAAGCTGGCAGCGAAATACTGTATTTACTAAATTATAAGCCCCACATTTTTTCCAAAAATATTTTTGAATAACAAGGGTTTTGCTTAGAATCGAGTACAATCGATTTTTGGCCTGAAAAAAATGTTAGCATTATTTTGTTTTATTAAAACAAATGTGATTATTTTTGCAGAATATAACACAAATACAGTGACTGGTATGCTATTTTCAACTGATGAATTAAATTGGGCTGCTAGAGAGAAGCAGGCAGTGCTATTATTTGCTTCCAAAGGCACAATATCATCATTTTACAGAGTGAAATATATTTTTCTTTTGATGATAAACCATTTCTATCGAAGGCAAAATCAAACTTCAAACTTCTTTCAGAAATTAAATATTCAATTGAAGTGGTGGTTTAACCTTTGGCTTCATATATGTACCAATAATGTTTTGCCTGGATTTTCCCCACAAAAAATAGGTGCGGCTTAGAATAGATGGTGGCCCCTAGTTTTGACGTATTACAAGTGTAATGTTTTAATTTATGATAAATCAAGTTGATATATTTTTTGCAGTATGTGCAATAGAGTACAAATTGAAATATCACAAATACATTTAGGTACCTAACAATCTAACGTTTTCACTTGACTGATGCGTGAACAAAGTCGTTAGGCCCATAGCAAAGGAAACTTCTTCATACGCATGGCAGAAGGATACAAAACGAGAAAAATATATCTTGAGCGAGGCTTTCAAAAGTTTTCAGTTAGCCATGAACCTTGACATCCGTCTGCTCGTCAAAAGTTGAAGATTGCCTAACTTTTTATGGATGAGCGGATGGAATTCTTGGCATCACGTGATAGCCTGTTGGTCATGTGATAACCTGTCACGACTTAATATGTGATTGATTTTGATTGATTTTATTAATTTGGCAGATTTAAGTGCATTAAATTTAGAATTTAATTTATGCGTTATCATTTTTGGTAAAAAAAAATAGTTATTGCCTCACTTTGTAATAATACTCTGCTAGCAATAGCAAGTGTATTTTTTTCATTCAAGCCAAACTGAACGTGTATTTGTGCACAGTGAATAATTTTTTATACCTCGGTGCACCCTGTTTGTCGTGTGGAACTGGCTGTTGTAATAAAACGTTGCGTGGTGGTACGAGACGGGATAACGTTAGTGCTGACTGAGGGCGCGATGGTGATGATGGTGTGGTGCGGTTGCAGAGGAGAGCCTGGCCCACCGCGTGTGTCTGCTGCTGATAGAGCTTCACTTGCGCACGTATCAGCCCGACAAGGCCCTCACGCTCATCCAGTACATCGAGAACCAGTTCGTGCTGACGGAAGGAAGCAGCCTAGGTGCGGACAAGGACATCAAGCCTCTAGAGAAGGAGGGCAAAGAGAAGAAGGTAGTAACGTCTGAAATTTTGTGGCAAAAGTGTGTAGTGTGAATCAATTAATATTTGAAATTTTGTGGCAATGGTGTGGATGAATTTAACTCGTAACCCTTTTATGTATTTGGAAATAATTTTACCTTTGGTTGTTTTTTTCCTTGTAACTAGCTTCAGCAATAGAAATGTCCAATAAATGTCTTGAGTTTAGGAAGGTCGTATTTTCCACTTTGCGTAGTCTTTAAAGGTAGTGATTGTTACTCTATATAATAGTTTTATATTCACTCTGTATATAAGCTACCGAGTAAGGTGACATAGTTGCAACACACTGGGCTCACATTTTGGAGGTCTGAGGTTTGATTCCCGTACTTGCCATCGTGATTGTGGTTTCCAGATATGGCTCCAGGTGAACGCAGGAACGGTTCCTTAACTACAGGTCATGGTCGATCCCTTCCCCTCTCCAGCTTGTCCGAGCAACTTGCTCCGTCTCTAATGATCTTGCTGTGTGTGAGACACAAAGTCCTACCTTCCTACGTACCTGTATGTATGGGAGCTGTCGACTTCATGTGAAATCATGCAAGGTTTTAGAATTTTATAATTTCTCTTGAATCAGTTGTAATTTATTTTATCTGTAGTTAGAACCCTAATATATTCCAGAATTTTTAAGAGAACTAAAAGTTTGAATAGTTAAAAAATAAAACTTGGGACTGGGAAACTTGGAGTGGAGTCACAGGCATCGGCAATGGATTTGGCTGTTCCTTCGTAGTTGTGGTGCTCATCTGACTCCCCTGTCGTCAGTGAAAAGACTCGGTTACAATTGTATGTCATTATTGGTTGTAAAGGAAATTTTGTATGATCAGCTGTTTGTGTGTGTTCATTTATGTGCCGGTGTTCGTGTCGCACAAAGAACAAGTGAAGCAATGTACAGGGTTAGTAATTATCTGTGCAGATTACGGTGTGTGTGGACGCAGCAACGGAAGCGTTCAGAGTGAAATTGCTCAAGTACAGAGCCCGCTGTTACCTCATGACTCACGCCCTCAAGGCCTGCAAGAAGGAACTGAAAACCATCATCACCTCCGGAGGCCTGGTCGGTGAAACCATTTATAGTACTTTTATACCAACCCAGCAACTAAACTCGTTATAGGCTGTTCACGGTAAAGTGAACACTTTTGAGGGCCAAGTTACTTTTTTCCTTTCAGCCGTTTTTTATCCTTCAACCATCTTTTTTATTGCCATGTAAGTTATAAACACAGTGTGTATATTCCACCGCACTCGGAAGTTAATGTCTACGGCTAAAATAGAACATATTTATTGACTATTATTCCAAATGAGAGGGCTTTCAAAAGTGCTCACTTTACCGTCAATTGCCTATACCATAGTTCACTGTTATGAGAGGTTTTGTTTTCCACTTTCATCTGAATATTTGCTTAGTGTCAGACCGGATAAACCATAATCATCTCTTACCTGGTAGGTGCGAGTAGTATCACATTCTCCGATATTGCAAAGAAGTGAAGTTTGTGTGATAAAAAAAAATAGGGTTGTCAAAATATTCGGTATACCAAAATGAAAACGAAATACGTCAACTTTCATTTTTGTTTTGGTAAGAAATTAATCCATTGAACTGTCGTTAAGACTGAGCTATGATGAAATTTTTTTTTTATTTTTGTTTCAGTTTCACAAAAGTTCATAACATACTTTTCAGTTTGGTTTTGTGAGAAACAAAGTTGCGTTCGCACAACTCTAAAAAGAGCAAAAGCAGAAAAAGTGGATGGGGAATAGTATTTGCACCTTGATATAAGGTCAGGTGTCATCCCTTATTAAGGAGATTTTCTTTTGGTTGATGCGTGACGGGCAGGAAGCTTGGCACGTCACCTAGGGCACTTTGATGGAGGTTCAGGCCGAAAACCCTGGGTGGCCCTATGGGCTGATTATTGTGGGTGTGCCTTAGCTCGAAGGAAGCTGGTGGTGTGCAGAGACGGCCTGGTTGGGCGGCGGTAGGCTATGCAGGTGTCTAAGACGGCAGTGGATGCTGGTTTACTTCCTGTAGACTGGTGCTATACCTGACCGCTAGCATGCTACGGGCCCCGTCCAAGGGCGGCTAGTGTGCGGCTGGCGGTGGCTGATACAGGGGCTGCTAGGCTCTGGGCGGTGGCAGCAGGTGCTGGCGTCCGGTAGCTGGTGTTTGCGAGGCCCAGTCCCATGGGCAGTCCGAACCGCAGGCTGACGACAACGGTGTGCGGTGTGCCGGTGATCTTCCGGGGTGGCTCGAACAAGTTACTAGGGAGGACTGAGGAGTGAGGCTCCTGCAGTCGGCGGGCGGCTTGTGCCTGATCCTGAGCATAGGAAAGGCTGAAGGCCGACTGGGATGGGTTACCTGGCAATTCTTTGGCTGTAGGAGACGTAGATGCCTTCTTATCAGCCCACTTAGTCCCTCCTCATCGGGTGAATGGCATTAGGTTAGGTATTAGGGGTCGTCACAGCAAGCAAGGGGCAGGTGACAGTGGTTCCCTAGCTAAGAGTACCCAGATGCAATAACATCACATCTCGTCAGGACTGGTGCTCCAACTGGCGAATTGCAGGTGGTGGATGGAGTGGGTTAGCTGACTCGGGTGGTCAAGTTGCTTCCTCGTGTAGTGTACCTAGTAGAGGGTTCTACTGTACGTGTGCGCCATGTGCCTTTGCGCACTGGGCCCACAGAATGGATGGCCGGCGAATTGTGTGGTGTTTTACGACGTACGAACTACCCAGTTAAGGGAGCCCGCAGTCCTACCCTAGTGTCTGCAATGATTTGGCAAGACCCGGTCACCTGCACACCTTTGGAGGACAGCGTTTACAGGGGTGTTGAGAGGTCCAAATCATCGTTGGAATGAGAAAGCATTGTGTCGACATGAACATATTTATTCTCGGGAGAATAAATACGGTGATTCATACTAACTGGTAGGATTTCATAGTTACCAAGCATCCGGCGGAAGTTACATTACGAACAGGTGAAGGGGACCTGTTAGAGCAAGAGCAAACATAGAGCAACTAATAAGGTGGTCGTGAGAATGACTCAAACCTTACTGTCGCCTAGTGGGGTCCTGAAGGGACGGGTGTAACACTCCCAAGTGGAGTGCCTGTCTCTGGGGTTAAAGTAAGCTTCATTGGTAGTAGATAGGTGCGGCAGAGGGCCCTAGCACATCAGTGGTAGGGCGAACTGCTGAGTTGCCACGGCAGAGGAAGCCAATGCGATGACAACTCGACGTCAACTGGCGTTCTGGGGCTCGTCCGGCCCTAAATACAGACTGGTCTCTTCCTTCGGCCATCTTCGGACGGCTGGTTCTTCCCTGTGTGGGCGGCGTCATCCCTTGCTGCTCTCTCTTGGCGAGGGTTGGAAGCAGGGTAGCTCGGTATTGCAGGTGGTATCACGGCGCTCGCTTAGGGGCTGGCCGGCTCTGTTCAAGTGGTGAGGCAGGGGCGCATGACTGACGTGCGTATTTTATTGCTGCTGGCAACGGTGGGTAGTAGTATTCATCTGTCGGGTGTAGCAGTCAGGGTTCGTCCCTGATGCTACGCATCATGCGTCAATTCGCCCTCCCTCATTTGCCATGTAAACTTGGCTCATGGACTTCTGGGGTTGCAGTGATGTAGAACTGTGACTGGAATTCTCTGACGTTGCCTTCTGTAGTTCCTGCTCTGTGCGTTCTCTCGGGTTTTCCCTGTAGTGCTCTCTCTCTCTCTCTCTCTCTCTTCCAGGTGGTGGTCGGATGAGGTGAGGACCTGCTAATGGCTTCAACCTTCTGAGGAGAGTGTGTTACGGGACTTGTACCGGTGTCGGTAAATGCACACGCCTTTCATAGTTACGTAATAATGTGGACCTCACACAGAACAGCTGAGGGCTATGGTCACGTTACATTATGCAATACAGTTTGACCTGGAAAAATGCAAATACATGCCTCCACGTTAGCACTAAAAAAAAACTAGGAGTGTTTTCTAACCCAAACTCACAGTGGGTGTGTAATGTTCTAACTGTACTTGCTGTGGCGCTGAAGGTGTGCTAGCAAAAGTCCTTGCTCTGTAACCACTCCTATGGGTCGCATGGCAGATAAGTTACGTGTGACAAAGGCTAACCTAGGCCGGCGCTAAGCTTTCTGTCACTTAGGCCGGTATCTAAGTATCCTATGCTAGATATGAGTTACCCTTAGATTAAAGAAATTATTTACATACCTACCTAAAGATTGGCGCACGGGTCATATACAGAAAAGAAAAAAACATACCACTCAAAATTATACAATAATCCCAAATATTCTGTACAATTAGTACATCTCTGGATGCTGCTTCATGGTTTATGGGCAGTCTCTTATGGCGTGTTCACTGAAGCAGTTTGTGTGGGTTTTTGCTGACCATCTCGGTTGGGGAGGAGGGGGTTCTGTGCCTCTTAGTCCGTGTTGGCACGTTGGTTCACAGTCCTTCGTCGGTGGAGTTGGCCGTCGGAGGCAAGGGCTCTTGGGGCTCACCCACCTCTGTGGCTCTGGTGGGCTCATCTTCTTCAAGGCCGGCAGGCGTCATCTCGGGGCTGTCCAGTGCCGAGGTCCTACCAGGCCCCACGTCCTCCGTGGTTGCCAACGTCTGTGAGGCTCCCCCTCCTCGTCGGATTGGTGGTGTACCACGTGTACCTGGATCGCCGTCGGGGGTCTCCTACCTCGCTGGCTCTGCTGGGCTAATCGGGGGCGGCTGGCGAGGTCTCGGGCCGTCCAGCATCGAGGTTCTGCCGCGTCCGCTGGGGTGGCCGTCAGAAGCGAGGGCTCTTGGGGCTCTCCCACCACCTCGGCTTGGTCGGGTTCCTCCCTAATGACACTTGGCGGTGTGGGGACTCGCTTTGGAGCTCGGTCCAGAGGACTTCTCTGTGATATCTGCGATCCAGCTGAGGATGATCGTCCTCGCCCTTGGTCGGTTCGTCTCCATCTGAAGCTGGGTGACTTGGAGGGTAATGTCCGCAAGGACATCGCCCCTCCTCCTCGTGGTGGCCGGTAATGTTCGATGTGTTCCACCCTTGGTTCGGCCTGGGTTGTATCTGTCGGGGCGGCTGACAGTGCAGGTCCTGCCGGCCGGGGCGGTGAGTTTTCGAGTTTTCTCGGTGTCGGTGTCTTCCTCCTCGGGTTCCGGTTGTTCGTTCGGCATCGACCTCCACCCCTTGGTCCCTAGGTACTGAGAATCCCATTTCGGCTGCATAGGGTCTCGTATATCCTTGGGGTTGCCGTGTGACCTCGTTCTCTGTCTCGGGATTCGGTGGTTCGGGGTGACGTCGAGGTTTCCTTGCCTGTCGTCTTGCCCCCGGGTGTCGCTGTTGGCCGTGGCTCAGCGGGGATCGGCTGATCTGTAGCTATTGCAGCTGCACGGATTCCTCTACTGTACGTGGTGGGACTGTGTGCTAGGAAATGACTTCACTGCCTTGTTCCCATTGGACCGTCAAGCATTTCTTCCCCTCGATCTGCACATGGCGTTTCCCACAGTCTACGGTACACTTTTGCTCCTGGAGCCAGGGCTGTCCCAAAATTATTTTTTCTCCTGATTTTCACCATACAAGTTCAATGTTTTGTCATTTTTTGATATTTTGTTTTTAAAAAAAAATTTACCAGATTTAATTATACAGAGTCAAAAAATCCCAACATGTTCCTGCCTGAGGCAGGGTCTTGTATAGGATGGCGCTGATTGGCACTGGTTGCTATACCCAAGGAACAGGCCTGTTGCACCGGTCAGTCCGAAGAATGTGGATGAAGTGAGACGAGATGGGGGTGGAAACACACCGAAAAGAAGATGGGGGAGGAAATGGGAGAGCCTTGAATAAACCCTCACATTACAACTCTTGTTCATTGCACCCAGTGTGAGGTACACAAACTGTATCTCAAATAACCCTTCATCCTATTTTTCCACGCTCCTGCATGCTGAAGTAACCGTAGGAGCCTTGGTGCCTTCGGACAAGAAACTAATGCTCGACATGCAGGATCATCACCCTTACCATTTAGATGGCATATGGCCTCGCCACTTACAATACACATCAGGTGCTGCCTGTTCAAATCTCAATGTCCTTTCGGCATTTCCTTGAACTCACACAGATGCTTCCTTTCCTGTCCCACACATCTTCTTTCTATTCAGGCGGAGTTTTCATGAACCTCCCAGGTTTTTGTTTCCTTGTATCAATTCGACTGTTCCCTGATGAGCACACGTTGTGGCGATGGTAACTTGAAGTTAGTTTGTGTAGAAAAATCATAGTTCCGACAACCATCACAAAATATTACATTGTATTGAAAAATAACATTACAGTTGTTCTAACATCTAGCATAATAAACGCTAGCAAATGGTAGATGTATGGGGAAAAACTTGCAAAGAACATATTACAGTACAACAAAATGAAAATATTATGTGGTAAAGACATATATGTAACCATCCCATTGATGGTAAGAGCCGGGGAATGTGACTCACAATATTATATGTTATGTTCCATCCTGTGTACTACTGCAAACCTGAATTTTTCATTTGAATACATTTCCTTCTGCTCTTAAGGCCATTCGTAGTTTACAATGCATATATTTCAAACATCTTGTGTTTGTGCAAATATAGTTTTCATTGGGACAAGTACTTGTAAGACTTTTTTTTTTTTTTTTTTTTCAATACCACCTCAGTGACATCACTTGCCAATCAACTTTTTCGTATTATTATCAGGTAGTCGCATGTGTTTCTTTTAATTTCTACTGTGCTCCTTTGGAAGTTCTATATTAGTTCTCATATTTCTTTAATTTTTGGGATGTTTCAGACTTTCTCATCAGTGCTTCTGAAAGGCAATCTGGAGTATCAGAGGGGCAACTACGAGAAAGCAATTAAGGTGCTGAACTCCATGCCACACGGTGTCCCTTGTTTCAAGTAAGCCCCTCATTAATGTGCAAATCTTGTGCAATATATATATGTACCGCGGTATGCTGTTTTGTCATTAGCTGTGTGTCTTAAGCAGCTTTTTTTTTGCAAAATTATGCTAATTATTTTTTAATGGTTTGTACTGGCATTGTATTTTATTAACCCTATTGTATGTTAAAGCTATTCAGAAATTTGTTTCCACTTAGTCAACAAGGTTGACGTATGACTGGCTAGGGAGAGGGACGTCACGTCAAAGAGCGAGGTGTTTTTAAATTCTGTGCCAGGTCAGTTGTGCAGGTTGAGGGCGGACTCTACTGCGGAGGCGTTTGTAGTATGACCCATCTACCTCGCACTGGTCCCTTGTATAATGTAGGACGCATCGGGCACCTACTTGGTACAAAGTCTGTGATGGCGAGGTGATGCCTCTGGGCATTGGACACACGGGTTCGGGCTAGCTTACCACTGGTGTCGCTCCCTTGTGGCAGACGCTGGTCTTGGCTGGAAGACTTTGGCTTCGGCTCGAGCGGATGGCTGGGCAGTTTGGTTCTGCTGGTGACCGGGGTGCCGGCCGACTGGCGGGCACGTGGTCGGCTGGTGCGGGTGCCTTGCTGGTGTCTTCTAGGTCGAACAGTACCGCTCTGAAAGGGAAGGTGTACCCCTGGCAGAGTTGTTCGATGGCAGGGTGAGCAGCTCCTGGAACCCTAACTGGGAGGCCAAATAGGTTGGCAGGGAGGGTAGTGGGGTGAGGCTGCTCTCTCCCGTGGGGACTTGCAGCTGAGGAATGGTGTGGGTTGATTACTTAGGAGGTGGCGATAAGCAAGGATAGCAGCTGTCCTCTGGGCGTTGCTCCTGCTCCCTCATCGGTGAGAAAACGTCATGGACAGGAAAGGTGCTAATGTTCATCCTGTATAGTGCGGCAGGCAACAAACCCCTTGCTATAGTGTACTCCAGAAGTACCTGGGTCAAGCCTTGTCAGGCCTGGCACCCCCTCCGGCGAGTTTATATGCTCTGGAGGGAATGGATTTGCTGACTTAGTCGGCCCAGATGCTTCGTCGTGTGTCTTTCTAGTGGTTGGAGGGCTCTACCGTACTTGCACTCCAGGTACCTTTACATACTGGGTCCGCAGTATGGGTGGCCGTCGAACTTGTACTTGTATGTGACGTACGTGCATTCCTGGTCAGGGGCTGCCCACAGTCCTACCCTATGTCACAAACTTGCCAATTCGCTGTCCCCTGCCGCTTCTTTGGAGAGTGATGCTTAAAAGTTGGGGAAAAGGCACACGTTCACTACAGAGCAAGGAAAGACAGAAGTTAGCTAGACTACATGTTTTATTCCCTTGAGAATAGAAACACAGTGACCGGTATTACCTCCTACCTATACACACACTGTGTGTTCAACTGACTTTGTACAAGAGCAAGACAGGTGAAGGTGCCTGTCGGCTTGAGGAGCCTGGCTTGAAGAGCGGACGAGAGCTGACAATTGAGTAGTTGTGAAAACAACTGGACTCTAATTGTGGCTTGTAGTCCTGAAGGGACCCTGGGCACCACGTGTTGTGTACGTGTCAGGTGTGGCAATGCTTGGCGACAAGTGTCAGGGGGTAGCGACGACTCTTCGGCTGCTGTGTTAGGGAAGGCGTCGTCGGCTGAAGAACTGGTAGAAGACTGGTAGGTCTTGGAGAGTCCTGAGGAGGACTGTGGCTGTGCAGTTGAGAGCCTTAGCATGACTTGTGCTGAGGCGAGCTATGTGGACAATTGGCGTTTCTGCAGTGCACAGTGCATTATATTCCCCTCGACTGGAGGGTTCTTGCGTGCATAGTTCGCTTTCGGTAATCTTCGGCCACCTCCCCTTCAGGTTCGGGCCGGGTGGCGCTGCTGCTGCCATCTCTTGGTGGGGTGGTGGCGTGGAGGTTTAGTTTTATGGGCGGTATCCGCCGCTTGCTTAGGAGCAAACTCTTACATGCCCGCGGCTGCTTCTCAGCGCGTTTACAAGTGGCGGGGCGACGACGTGAGTTCCTATCATTGCGTGTGTAATGGTCACTGGAGGCGGCCAGTCAGGGTTTGATTTCCTCGGATGATGCGGAGTTGATAATAATAATAATGAGTAGGAAGCGTCACGTGTCAAGGTTAATATAAGTAATCATAAACATAGCTGATTTACGGATTTTCCATATACCTAGTTGGATATTTTGGTCATTGAAGGCTAAATAAATAATCAAGTGTAAAAGTCTGCTGGTTGTGGCGTGAATGTGTAGAATGTGAGAAAAAGGATATGAAGATGTACATGTTTTACCAGAGATTGCAGTAGAATGGGTGTTGCAGGGAGAGGGGGGAGTGTCCTGCAGTGCTGTTCTACAACAACATAGGCTGCATCCACCACTACATGGCCAAGCCGCACCTTGCCTGCTTCTACCTGGGCAAGGCCCTGCAGGAGAACAACACGACCGTCAAGAACCAGCCGCGACTCGACACGGTCGAGCCGTACTCTGGCCGCCCCGTCTACTGCCTCGGAGCCAACAAGAGCTACGAAATCCTCTACAACCTGGGCGTAAGCCTGCTGTTCGCGGGCAAGCCCACGCAGGCCTTCGACTGCCTCACCGAGGCGGTGCAAGTGTTTCACATGAACCCCCGCCTTTGGCTGCGGCTCGCTGAGTGCTGCATCATGGCCCACAAGCAGGTGTGATAGTTGTTAGGGTGTGCTGTGTTCCGCATGCTGTTCCGCAACCACTTGCGTGTTCGAACATTATTTGAACAAATGTTACCTGATATAACTTCTTGGGTACTGTTGGGCATGCAGATACAGTAGTATGTTGGAAACCTGACCTAATATGAACTAGGATGTTGAAGACAGAATACACCAGTACTCACAGGGTGGTACTCGTGGATAGACGCACCCACACAAACACATTTTTCCCACAGGGATGCACGTGCATGAATGTGTGGGTGTGCATGCACACGTTTGTGCATGTGCATGTGTGCGCATTCATGTGTGTGTGTTTGTGGGTTTTTTTCTCCTCCTCCTCGTCCTCCTCCTCCGCTACGAGCCTCATCCCATGAACACTGGTGTATAGTCTCCTTTTAATTATTTAATTAGTAGGCTAGCGGCCTTTTCCCACCATATCCTAAGAAAGTTGTAGAGTTAGTCAAATGTTGAGTTTTACAGAATTAAGTTTGAAAATGTAATCAAGAGCTCATTGTATGAAGCAAAGCATAAACAAATGCAGCTTGTTGTTAGATATTTAAACAAAATAAAATATTATGTAACACTAAATACTACAGTGGATTCTCATACCGAAAATGTGTGTATCAATAAACCGTATCCACAGTTAATTTTCAGTGTTCCCAGCAAAACTCCTATATAAACAATGATGAAGCGTATCACTTGTATTGTTTATTGGATGTTGCGTTGATCTAAGTATATTTCAGTCCCGTCACCTAAGATTTCTCGCAACAATTGTTTTTAAGCTGGTGGTTTATGCAAACGTCTCGTAACTGGGTGTGAAATACGTCACGCATGCCACCGTTTTATCACTGCTTTGCGGCGTGTTGTCTGTCTTCCCAACATGTATGCTGCGTGGATAGTTTGGCTTGCTACTTTCCCTTACATGCCTGACGAGAGGGGAAGTGGTTACCTAGCAAACAGCGTGGCGACCTAGCTCTCTCTCTCTCTCTCTCTCCCCTCTCTCCCCCCTC